>JAXIVJ010002947.1:0-101037 GCA_036785665.1 Chirona hameri
CTGGGGCAAGAGCTCGGCCCGGCCCGACTGGTGGCCCAAAAACGTGCCCTGGGCCAATGTCAGAATGGACAACCGCTCTGAGGAGGATAAGGCCAAAGTACGCACCCTTTTTTATTTCTTTGGTTGTGCCGCGTCGTTTTGTTGGTTTCAGCATCACCGTTGCCGTTTGCTTTGATTAGTGATTGTCGTGGTGTGCGCAGTTTGCGGCGTGTTAGCGTGGTCGTCTCCACACCGGCATGCAGCGGTAGATTTGCGTATGGTTTCGCATACAGTTCAGCCTCATTAACTCTGCAACGCCGTTAGTATTTATTATATGTCCGCTAGAATGTGATAGTCGCTTTGATTGTCCTTCGAAACATCAAGCCATTATACATACTGTGGATGTCATGTCACTGTAGTGTATACTTTCTCTGCAAATCAGTATGCTTGTTAATTGTTTACGTTCTGACCGTATTTCATCCATCTGATTGGCTCTCTGCTGTCTGCGTCACCCCTGTGTCATGCCGATCATGAGTGTGATTATGCCGCCGCTGACTTTGTTCGACCTCGCCTCCCGTCGGGTGACAGGTGTCGTGGACGCACGCGCTGCGTCAGATCGTCACCAACTGCTACCGCTACCACGGCCGCGACGACCTGCTGCCCACCTTCTCGGATGACGACGAGGTCAAGTCGCTGCCGGGCAGCGGCAGCGACACCTTTGGCGGCGGCGGCGGCGGCGGCGGCGGGGGCGGCGGGGCGCCCGGTGGTGTGATACGGACGGCGCCGCCCAAACTCAGCCTCCAAGGAATGGTGCGTGTTTCGCAGCGGCAGTACGAACCACTGGTCCGAAACATCAGCGGCCATGTCCCAGCACTAAGTGGTACAACATCTCTGTGCTGGTCTCAGCAATACTCATATTGTCACTCAGCTGTGTTCATGCCGTGCCAGCCAACAACTATCCATAGCCACTAATGCTCCCTGGCACATGCCGGCGGCTGACTTCAGCGTTCCTGACCATGCTGTTAATCTGCTTCTCTCCGTCAGAACGTGCCGTCGCAGTACTCGCATACGGTGGTGCAGACCATCAGCAACCCGGACGGCACCGTCAGCATCATCCACGTGGACCCCAACAACCCTGTCATCACGCTTCCCGACGGCACGCAGGCGCACGTGCAGGGCGTCACCACGGTGAGTGCTGGAGCCGGGCTCGGTACAGGGGCCGGCAGGGAGACGGCACGGCACGCAGGCGCACGTGCAGGGCGCCACCACGGTGGGCGCTGGAGCTGGGCTGTTGTTGCTAGGTCCCCCAGACCGATGATCGGTCGTAGCCTGTCGGCTCTGGAGGGACCTGGCAGCGGTCCCCAGGGCCGCCACCACCTCGCTGCTCCGCACCTCCTCCAGGTTGGGGCAGATTGTCCCAGTCATGGACCGCAGCCTCGTGCCCATCAGGGCCGGGGAGTCCAGCAGGACGTGTTGCGGCGTGTCGGCTGCTTCTCTGCAGGTGGGGCACAGAGCCCCTCGCAGCCCACGTCCTCGCATCCGGCGCAGCGTCTCGTCGGGCCCCGGTCGATGCGGTGCAGGTACTGACGGGAGCCCGACCAGTGCCCCGCGCGCAGCTGGTGGAGTCCACAGCCACGTGTCGGTCCACCCTCGCCACGGGCGGCGGCAACTTGTCACCCATCAGCCTCCTGTACCAACCGCGTGGCCACTCTATGACCCAGCTTGCCGCCGCGCGGTACACCGTCCTGACGTCGACCGGCACGTTCTCCTGGGGGAGGGCCGTGGCCTCCTTGACCAGACCATCCGCGCGGTCGTTGCCAGGTAGCTCACAGTGGGCGGGGACCCACTGGAGGTGGACTCGTCTGCCACCCGCGTCAGCGCCGCCAGCGCCTCCCACATCTGGCAGCCCAGCGGCGCCGACTGTGTCGACGGTCCACCGCGCAGCGCCGGCAGGGCCTCCCATATCTGGCAGCCCAGCGGCGCCGACTGTGTCGACGGTCCGCCACGCAGCGCCGACAGGGCCTCCCATATCTGGCAGCCCAGCGGCACCGACTGTGTCGACGGTCCGCCACGCAGCGCCGCCAGCGCCGACAGCGCCGACAGCGCCGACAGCGCCTCCCACATCTGGCAGCCCAGCGGCGCCGACTGTGTCGACGGTCCGCCACGCAGCGACGACAGGGCCTCCCATATCTGGCAGCCCAGCGGCGCCGACTGTGTCGACGGTCCGCCACGCAGCGCCACGCAGCGCCACGCAGCGCCGCCAGCGAGTCCGTGCACACCACTGTGGGGTCTTCCGTGTGGCTGGGGTGTTCCTCCAGGAGGGAGAGCGCTGCTTGTAGCGCCACCATCTCCGCTCGGAAACTGGAGCAGAGGCTGCCGGCCGGAACCCGCAGCACCCGCTGCTCGCCGTCCGGGTCCTGGATGTGCACTCCAGCTCCTCCGTGGTGGATGCCTCCATCCGCGGATCCATCGGACCACACCCAGGTGGCACATTGGGGAAGGCCGCCGAGATGAAGTATGGCGGCCTGTCTTTTCTGTTGGGGTGATGCTCCGGACGGCAGCGGTCCGACGTCCATGCTGATGGTGACTCGTGTCACCTCACTCCCAGGGTGGTGCCCGTCTCGGCAGAATCTGCTCCACCGAGGAGCGACGCCAGCCGCATCCCACACCTCTTGGCCGAGCCGTCTCCATCCCATCACCCCTCTGAGACGCTCAGGGGGCTCTGCCACTCGGTGGAGCGGGTCGTCCTGGGAGAGGGCTGTCGCTTTCGTGAGCAGGCGTGCCGCCAGTCTGTCTACGGACAGTGACCTGAGTGATGCCGGTCTCCGCCATCAGCGCGTCAGTCGGAGTGGAGCGCGGGCAGCCCGTGATGACTCGGAGTGATGCCGGCCTCCGCCATCAGCGCGTCAGTCGGAGTGGAGCGCAGCCAGCCCGTGATGACCGGAGTGATGCCGGCCTCCGCCATCAGCGCGTCAGTCGGCGTGGAGCGCGGGCAGCCCGTGATGACCGGAGTGATGCCGGCCTCCGCCATCAGCGCGTCAGTCGGAGTGGAGCGCGGCCAGCCCGTGATGACTCGGGCAGCCGCCCTCATCTCTCGCTCCACGACTTCCACGTGGGTGGGCGGCGTCGCCGGGATCCATGCCGTCGCCGCGTGTTCGATGGCGCCCCGCACATACCCGTTCGCCACCGTCCGGAGCAGGTTTTGATCCAGCCCCCAGGAGCGGCCAGACAGCTGACGCAGCTGGTTTACCCTGGGGCGGGCTCGTCCACGGAGTCTCCGGCAGTGAGGGCCGAAGTGGAGCAGCCTGTCGACGGTCACGCCGAGGAGCTTCACTGTGTCGCCGGCCCCGACCGGGTATGGCAGTCGACGGTGCCACTGCGACAGTACCATCATCCGGGGTTTCTCGGCGGACACTGTCATCTTGGAGCGGCGCGCCCACTGAAGGAGGGCGTCCGCCGCTTGCTGCGCCTTTTCGGTGGCCTGTCGGATGGTATCTCCAGCGCAGAGGGCCGCCGTGTCATCCGCGTACAGTCGGTCTCATAATGATCTTCCCTTACCATGTTTCTAAAACTCATCTAATTTCACTTATTTGTACATGAAGGACTGATTTAAGGGAACATGTGGTACCTACCTAGGTAGGCACCACATGTTCCCTTAAATGAGTATTTCTTGTACAGATAAGTGAAAATAGATGAGTTTTAGAAACATGGTAAGGGAAGATCAGTATGAGACCGACTGTTCATGAAGGGGGATTTGTCTGTGGCTCGGAGTGCTTGTACGAGTGTCGCCGCCCATAACCAGAACAGGGACGGCGAGAGCACACTGCCCTGCGGCAGTCCGGCTCGAAACACCCGCTCGGAGCTCAGCACCCCGTTAACATCGACGCGGGCGCGTCGATCACGCAGCCATTGCCACACCCATCTCGGCATGCAGACTGGCAAGACCGTCTCTAACAGTCGGACCATGAGTAGACGGTGGTCGACCGTATCATACGCTCTGGCGAAGTCAAGCGCCATAAGAACGTATTTATGTGCTGTCGTTCCCTCCGGGTGGCTTCGGTGTCGTGCCTTGGGCTGCTGACACCCGTCCTGCACCTCCTGTATAAGTCGACCGAGGTGGTCTTCGACTGAGCGGTGCTATCTAAAACCGACCTGCTCAGGAGGCACCAACCCGCGGCGCTCACACTGGTAGGTGAGGTGGGCCAGGATCAGGCGTTCGTCAGTTTACTGACATTGGAGCTGGGCTCGGTACAGGGGTCGGCAGAGACACGGCACGGCACGCAGCGCACGTGCAGGGCGTCACCACGGTGAGCGCTGGAGCTGGGCTCAGTACATGGGTCGGCAGGGAGACGGCACGGCACGCAGGCGCACGTGCAGGGTATCACCACGGTGAGCGCTGGAGCTGGGCTCGGTACAGGGGTCGGCAGAGACACGGCACGGCACGCAGGCGCACGTGCAGGGTATCACCACGAACCAACTGAAATATTCATCATTGCTAGTAATGTTACGATGTTATCGTCTGCTAGAATTGATGTTTGGTCCCGCTAACGGTCGCCGGCTGGTCATACCGACCATGTACTATCAGTGGCGGGATACCTCTCAGCGTGTCTGTTAGTGTGTGTGTGTGTGTGTGTGTGTGTCTGACGTGCTCTGTCCGTGCTGCCTTTGTCTGTGCTGTGTGTGCGCGCGTTTGAGTGGGCTGATTGTGTGCCTGTGTGTGTTTGACCCGTGAGAGCCGTGTGTAGCCATCCCCTGTGCTCCAGGCGGACGGAATGGACGGGGACGCCACGCTTTGTGTTTGACCCGTGAGAGCCGTGTGTAGCTATCCTCTGTGCTCCAGGCGGACGGGCTGGACGGGGACGGCACGCTGTGTGTTTGACCTGTGAGTGCCATCCTCTGTGCTCCAGGCGGACGGGATGGACGGGGACGGCACCCAGACCATGAACATCGACCTCAGCTCTGTGACGGAGGCCACCATCAATGCAGAGGGACACCTGGTGCTCAACGGCGTCGGAGACGATACCGGTATGCAGCGCTGGACACATATATTAATCTGTTCTGGGAAGAAATTAATGATATATACCATGGGGATCTGGAGGTTTTGGGCGATGTTCGTATCACAGTATAGCTTTGAAATGAAGACATTTCATTCCACTAATTGTACTGCTGCTCACTTCGTGCACTGCACTGTACATGGTACCCTCTTTATTAAGTGAACCAGCACTGATAGCTTGACCATAAATTAACAATGAACCATGGGCGTAGGAACGTTTTGAAAAGTGTGTGTGTGTGTGGGGGGGGGGGGGGGGGGGCAGCCGCAACCTCACCGGATAACCCCCCCTCTAACTCGAAAAACTAAAAGGGCTAGAAAGACGCGGAAAATGCGTTCGAAAACTCTTGATAAAGACATGTGAAGTTAATTCGGGTATTATTTGGCTCAGGTCAATATTGAGGTCACCAGAGGTCATCAAAAGTCAAATTGTCCAATACAGGACTATGCTCTAGAAACCCCTAAATATCCCGGGAACTATAACAGCTAGGAACAAACGGAAAAAGCAAACGAAAGCTCATGAAAAACGCAATCGCACTTGGTGTCATACAATTTTATATCAGGTAAACAGTTTAGGCTCCACTCCAGAGGTCACTAAATGTCACGATGACATTTTTGTTTTCTCAAAGTTTGTCATGAGTAACTTTGTATTAGTTGACCATATATCAGTAATTGTAACACCATCGTGTGTATCACGTCAAGGCGCTTTGAAACATATTAATGGTGACCTGGTTAGGTCAACTTCAAAATTTGACCTGTCAAGGTCATTTGGTGACCTAGGTGGTCATGTTGCATATGAGGCGATGCGACTGGACGAGACAAACACAGCACCAGGGTGTCATTCGCACGCATCTATCTTTATTCTATCAAGAGTTATTGGCAAGTGCTGGTGATCTCAGATGACCTCAGCTGACCTTGCAGAGGTCACTGAGCAACAACTGCACATGGGTCATCCAGAATAAGCTAAAATAACATGATTCTGAAAGAATTGACCTGATAAAATGCATATTCTCTGAATAGGAAGCATTTGTATAGTTTCCCATTTACTTATAATGGGAAGGTCACGGAATTGACCTGACCTTAGGTCACCAATACACAAATTTGAGATAAACCGAATTGTAGGTACTTATGACCCTATGCAATCCTGCATGTTTCAAATATCTCGGGACAAACACTGTGACTTTGGCACGACCACAAACATTTTTGGAGTTAAAGTCACTTGACGTAACCTGTTGACCTGACTTGAGATGACCCGAGGTAAACAATTTCACACCATGTGGGTAATCGATGCCCAAACAGCTGTGCCAAATTTGGCGGCGCTGTGCGCCGCCACTTTCCCGCTATTCATTAAAAACCAGAGGGGGGGGGGGGGGGGGCGGAAATCAATCCCCCAGGTAGTGCGCGTGTAGGTCAATATCGGTGACATGAGCGTTACACTCTTCAGTCGATTTGTCGTAGAATGCTCCGTATGAGAAATAACACAGAATAAATAATATTTTTCAGTGATATTTAATCCTCTCTGAAAACGAGGAGGGAATACGAACTACCCGTGAACTACTTTCAAACCACTTATATTTTTAGCAACAGACGTCAAACAGATATTGACACAAATATAGGTGCGGGTTCTCGCGGTCTGTTTATGCTGTATATACTCGGCGCCGACGCCGCTCACGCCAGCCGCGCGTGACGTAACATTCGTCTCCCTCGAGGAAAGGAAAATGTCGGTGATTTATTACGACACGCTCTGCATAGGAGGCGAGCACGCGCCGTACCTCGGAGGGGTCACAGACGATCACATTTAAACGGCATGGTAATTGAAAGGTTATTGAAGTTTACGAGTTATGGAAATATAAAGGTTAAGTTCTGCTGGTTGTCAACAATTATGTGTTGCTGGTGTAAATATGCCCAGTTTGCGTCAGCAGTCGTCAGCAGTCAAATGCCAAGAGGGGCAGGGAGGGCAGGACGGTGGTAGTAGCGTAGCAAAGGTCAAAAGTCCTGTCGCTCAAACATTCACGATTCATGTCCGTGACCTTTTGTAGGCCATCAAATGCTTATGAAACATTCGTCCCACAAACCTTACTGTTATCACTTTCGTCGGAAAATTTACGATGTTGGATGATAATGCTGTTGAAGCCGTACTTGGTCATAATGATGATGTTGGGATGTGCAGAGCAGAGGCGGCGGATTGCGGGGGCAGGGTACCCAAAAGCCCCCAGTCGAAATATTTATAATAAATATTTAATTATAGACTTGTATATGATTCAAGAACTATTTTTTACCAGGTCGAAATTTGCCCCATCCAATCATGTTCGGCAAAGGTGAAAGCACGTATGTCATTTCAAGCGAGGTTAAAACACGTATGTCGCATCTCTCGAAGAGAGGATCAGGGACACAAACACGGTATGTTAACGATGTATGGCTTCTTACAATGCATATTATCGTCACCGGATATTTATGTGTGGAGAAAAAGTAAAGTTATCAGCATCCTAAGTATGATTACAATGTAACGTTAGTTTTTAACGTGGTTACTACCCTGACATCCGCCAATTTGTTCACTCTCTTATCAAAGACGTTCTGTCCTGAAATTATGAACTGCATTGTTTCGAAGCAGCGGCACGTGCTGCTACGGTGCCCTTCGCTGGCCGGAGCTCGCCTCCGGCGCGTGGGCATCATTCACCCGGACCCGACTACCCTGCGCGACGACGGTGTGGTGGCGGCCTTGGCCGCCGGATACCGCGCCCAACTAAGCCGCAATGGCTACGCCCGGGATCCACAGGGCCGGAGGGAATAACGACGACGAGGAGGTCACGTCTGTCTCCAGCTCCGAGGTTGCGTATGTCTCCAGCTCCGAGGTCGCGCCCGTCTCCAGCTCCGAGGTCGCGTCTGTCTCCAGCTCCGAGGTAGCGTCCGTCTCCAGCTCCGAGGTCGCGTCCGTCTTCAGCTCCGAGGTCGCGTCCGTCGCCCGCTCCGAGGTCGCGTCCGTCGCCCGCTCCGAGGTCGCGTCCGTCTCCAGCTCCGAGGTCGCGTCCGTCGCCCGCTCCGAGGTCGCGTCCGTCTCCAGCTCCGAGGTCGCGTCCGTCTCCAGCTCCGAGGTCGCGTCCGTCTCCAGCTCCGAGGTCGCGTACGTCTCCAGCTCCGAGGTCGCGTCCGTCGCCCGCTCCGAGGTCGCGTCCGTCTCCAGCTCCGAGGTCGCGTCCGTCGCCCGCTCCGAGGTCGCGTCCGTCTCCAGCTCCGAGGTCGCGTCCGTCGCCCGCTCCGAGGAAGCGTCCGTCTCCAGCTCCGAGGTCGCGTCCGTCTCCAGATCCGAGGTCGCGTCCGTGGCCCGCTCCGAGGTCGCGTCCGTCTTCAGCTCCGAGGTGGCGTCCGTCTCCAGCTCCGAGGTCGCGTCCGTCGCCCGCTCCGAGGTCGCGTACGTCTCCAGCTCCGAGGTCGCGTCCGTCTTCAGCTCCGAGATCGCGTCCGTCTCCAGCTCCGAGGTCGCGTCCGTGGCCCGCTCCGAGGTCGCGTCCGTCTCCAGATCCGAGGTCGCGTCCGTCTCCAGCTCCGAGGTCGCGTCCGTCTCCAGCTCCGAGGTCGCGTCCGTCTCCAGCTCCGAGGTCGCGTCCGTCGCCCGCTCCGAGGTCGCGTCCGTCTCCAGCTCCGAGGTCGCGTCCGTCTCCAGCTCCGAGGTCGCGTCCGTCTCCAGCTCCGAGGTCGCGTCCGTCTCCAGCTCCGAGGTCGCGTCCGTCTCCAGCTCCGAGGTCGCGTCCGTCTCCAGCTCCGAGGTCGCGTCCGTCGCCCGCTCCGAGGTCGCGTCCGTCTCCAGCTCCGAGGTCGCGTCCGTCTCCAGCTCCGAGGTCGCGTCCGTCGCCCGCTCCGAGGTCGCGTCCGTCTCCAGCTCCGAGGTGGCGTCCGTCTCCAGCTCCGAGGTCGCGTCCGTCTCCAGCTCCTAGGTCG
Organism: Chirona hameri; assembly: GCA_036785665.1. Classification (NCBI taxonomy): domain Eukaryota; kingdom Metazoa; phylum Arthropoda; class Thecostraca; order Balanomorpha; family Balanidae; genus Chirona; species Chirona hameri. Next base: position 8,966 of record JAXIVJ010002947.1, read on the forward strand.
CGTCCGTCGCCCGCTCCGAGGTCGCGTCCGTCTCCAGCTCCGAGGTCGCGTCCGTCTCCAGCTCCGAGGTCGCGTCCGTTTCCAGCTCCGAGGTCGCGTCCGTCTCCAGCTCCGAGGTCGCGTCCGTCTCCAGCTCCGAGGTCGCGTCCGTCTCCAGCTCCGAGGTCGCGTCCGTCTCCAGCTCCGAGGTGGCGTCCGTCTCCAGCTCCGAGGTCGCGTCCGTCGCCCGCTCCGAGGTCGCGTACGTCTCCAGCTCCGAGGTCGCGTCCGTCTTCAGCTCCGAGATCGCGTCCGTCTCCAGCTCCGAGGTCGCGTCCGTGGCCCGCTCCGAGGTCGCGTCCGTCTCCAGATCCGAGGTCGCGTCCGTCTCCAGCTCCGAGGTGGCGTCCGTCTCCAGCTCCGAGGTCGCGTCCGTCGCCCGCTCCGAGGTCGCGTCCGTCGCCCGCTCCGAGGTCGCGTCCGTTTCCAGCTCCGAGGTCGCGTCCGTCTCCAGCTCCGAGGTCGCGTCCGTCTCCAGCTCCGAGGTCGCGTCCGTCTCCAGCTCCGAGGTCGCGTACGTCTCCAGCTCCGAGGTAGCGGACGACGTACGCCGCCTCCGCCTGGCTCTCAGCAGTACCCCCCACTCACGTGGAGATCATCGACCGAGAGCTGCGCGCGGCTGCCAGAGTGGTTACGGGCTGCGTCGCCTCCACCCCCATCCACGCTCTCATGTCTGAGGCCGGGATGACGGACGCCCAGTCCCGACGAAAAGTCCTCGCCACTAGGATGGTCGGCCTCGCGGCGTCCCTGCCGGAGGGTGACCCGCTGAGGTCCATCGGCGAGACGGACCCACCAACACGCCTCAGCACTACGAGTGGGTGGAGAGAAGTGGGCGGCTTAGCCCTGACCATGGCCGGCGCGCGGGACGTGTCGGTTAAGGCCCGCCTTCATCACGCCCTATCACCTTGGAGCGACAGCGCCGCCGTCTGCTTCCACCTGGATCTGGCCCCAAGCCCAACGGAGCGCCCCGGATGCGGTCCGCCGTGCGGCCGCCGAGAAGCAAGCGTCTACGAGAGCTCCCCACGAGAGCGATCCGGGTGTGGTGGGATGGATCGGTCGACGCCGGCGTCGCCAACGGCGGCGGTGGCGCGCTGCCCCCCCCCCCCCCCCCCTCCCCCCCGAACGGGGAGGCGCGGGAGATCCGCGTCCCGGCGGACCGCGTCTGTCCCAGCACGCGTGCGGAGCTCACCGTGCTGCTCGCGGCACTGGAGGCGTTCATCGAGCTGCCTCGCCACGAGGGTCTGCCAGTGGTCGCCTGCCTGGATTCAAGGGCAGCGCTGTTACTGTTGTCTGGAGGCGCGGCGGCGCAGACCTCGGCGATAGGGTCCAGAATCTGGACGCAGCTCCGTGGGCTGGAACTCTCACCCGAACTGTGACGAGGGCCGCCAGGAGAAGCTGGCAGGCTGGCTGGCCGGACGGATGGTATCGGTCCATCATGGGGGACCGCCCCCCCCCCCACCCACCACCCACCACCCACCACCCACCACCCACCACCCACCACCCACCACCCACCACCACCACCCACCACCCACCACCCACCACCCACCACCCACCACCCACCACCCACCACCCACCACCCACCACCCACCACCCACCACCCACCACCCACCACCCACCACCCACCACCCACCACCCACCACCCACCACCCACCACCCACCACCCACCACCCACCACCCACCACCCACCACCCACCACCCACCACCCACCACCCACCACCCACCACCCACCACCCACCACCCACCACCCACCACCCACCACCCACCACCACCACCACCACCACCACCACCACCACCACCACCACCACCACCACCAGTCCGTGCCGCAACCCGAGAGGAGGTGGTGGACGTTCACCAGCTCCGAGCGGGACACTGGGGACGCTCGGAGTAATACCTCCACCGTATCTGACGCCGACCGACTGAGGACTGCCCCCAGTGCACCGAGGCCGACTGCCCAGCGGGCCTGTGCCTCGTGTGCAAGGAGGCCGCCGACACGCCGGCGCACGTCCTGATGCGCTGCCCGTGCCTGTGCGGCCCTCCCCTCCGTGCGCTGGGCGACATCTATGCCACGGAGCGCAATCTGCTGCGCGACGACGCGGTGGCGGCCTTGGCCGCCGGCTACACGGCCCACAAGAGCCGTGTGGCTACGTCACTGCCTCGGCGGTGACCGGGAGGAGACACAACAACATAACAACAGGTAGCGTCCGTCTCCAGCTCCAATGTCGCGTCCGTCTCCAGCTCCGAGGTCGCGTCCGTCTCCAGCTCCGAGGTCGCGTCCGTCTCCAGCTCCGAGGTCGCGTCCGTCTCCAGCTCCGAGGTCGCGTCCGTCAACAGCTCCGAGGTCCCATCTGTCTCCAGCTCCGAGGTCCCATCCGTCTCCAGCTCCGAGGTAGCGTCCGTCGCCCGCTCCGAGGTCCCATCTGTCTCCAGCTCCGAGGTAGCGTCCGTCGCCCGCTCCGAGGTCGCGCTCGTCCGCTCGTCGCTGGAAACAGGGTCGCTGTTGTTCGGGCCATTTGTCTCGTCGGCTGCTGGAATGACGCCTCTGGATGTGACTTCAAGCATCCCTAGCGCCTCTAATAGAGGTGATACTTCCAGAAGAGAGTATGCTTCCAGATCTAAAGATGACGTAGAGACGTATGAAATGTTAAGTAGAGAGCAATCAGAGTCCATTGAGAACTCGGTCCGGTGAGGTGAGATGAGGTCCGGTGACTCCGCCTGCTGGTCCGGTGGCTCCGCCGGCTCTTAAGACACCCCCGATTTGACGGATCTTAAGACACCCCCGCTCCGAACTCCGGAGATTCCCGATAAAAACACGTATGTTAAAACTGATGCGCCAGAGCGCAAAGTAGAAAACACGTATTTCATGACATTCGTGTTTTTGCCGCGCATTACAAACACGTGCTTTCGCCCTTTGCGTGTTCGGAACACTGTGCAACATACGTGTTTTCGGAAAACTTTGTTTGAAAATAAGTTTCCGAAAACATGTTTAATCGAAAAACTGAGACTACCATTAGATGCGCCGTAACTCCATTCTAGACCTTGTATTCTCAGACAACAGTGATCTAGTTAGTGACATAAGTATTTGTGCAGGTCTAGGAACCAGTGATCACAATATGGTTAAATTCAATATCTCATCAGAAATGAGGCCCAAAGATAACCTTATTATGGTTCCAAACTTCAGCCGGGCTGATTTTGATGGTATTAGAAATGACCTCGCACAGATAAAATGGAACGTTGAGTTGGCAGGTTTAGATGCATGTGAGGCCTGGAATGTTTTCAAAGCTAGATTAAGCCAAATTCAAAATCGGCATATACCCCTCAGGCACAAACGTAACAGAACCAAGGGCAATCCAGTTTGGCTTACCCCAGAAGTAAGGAGTGCTATACAAGCTAAAATAAGTGCATTTGGCATTTTGAAGGGATCTTCACTAGATATAAATCAGAAGGCCTACCAGAATGCAAGAAATTCAGTTAAGAAAAAGGTCAGAGCAGCTAAAAGGGCAAAGGAACTTGATTTAGCTAGACATTGTAATGCAGATAGTAAGAAGTTCTTCAGTTTTTATAAGTTAAGTACAGTTTCCAAAAATATAGGTCCATTTAAGGTAGATGATGTGTTAGTTAGCAAGGACAGTGAAATGGTTGAAATGCTTAATGATCAGTTTCAATCTGTCTTTACTATCGAGGACCAGAGTAGTATTGCAGCACTTCAGCCTGAGCTAGAGACAGAGGAGACTATAGGAGAGCTAGGTGGCATAAGTAGTGAACTTGTTCTAGAATATCTAAAGAAAGTAAGGCCTAACAAGGCAGAAGGACCTGATGAAATCCATGCTAGACTTTTAAGAGAATCTGAAAGGGAGTTGTCGGTTCCATTAGCCATAATATTTTCTAAATCACTTGCAGATAGTAAAATTCCACTTGATTGGAAAAGAGCAAATGTTGTTCCTATTCATAAAAAGGGAGATAGAAGTAAAGAGGAAAACTATAGACCAGTTAGTCTGACCTCATTAGTCTGCAAGGTGCTTGAATCAATCATCAAAGATAAGATTGTTGAATTCTTGGAGCAAAATGAACTCATCAAGGATACACAGCATGGCTTTAGGAAGGGCCGTTCTTGTTTAACTAATCTTCTGGAGTTTTTGGATGTTGCAACAGATAGCTTTGATCAGGGTAAACAGCTAGATGTAGCTTTTCTTGATTTCAGTAAAGCATTTGACAAAGTCCCCCATACAAGACTGGGGTTGCAACTTAAAATTCATGGGATCAGGGGCAAGATTCTGGATTGGATAGAAACGTGGCTTTCAGGACGCCAGCAAAGGGTTATATTGAATGGGTGCCAATCACAATGGAAGGAGGTTCTCAGTGGGGTTCCACAGGGCTCAGTCCTGGGCCCATTGCTTTTTATAATATTTGTGAATGCAATTGAGAACAGTATAGACAGCAAAGTCTTTGCAGACGATCTAAAAGTTGTCAGGATTATTAGAGGAAAACATGATCAGGATGTTTTTCAATCAGATCTGGACAAGCTAGTTGAGTGGTCTGAAGCATGGCAGATGAAATTAAATTTGAGTAAATGTAAGATTATGCACGCTGGACGGGTTAGCAGTAAACATAGGTATGAAATGGGTGGGCAGAAAATGGAGCAGATTGAAAAGGAAAGAGATTTAGGTGTCGTGGTAAACAATAGACTATCAGCGTCAGACCAGGTTGTAGAAGCTAGGAAAAAGGCACTTAGAATGCTAGGGGCCATTAACAGAAATGTTTCCTACAAGAGTGAAAAGGTAATAACAAAACTGTATTGTGCATACGTTAGACCACATTTGGAGTATTGTGTACAAGCCTGGTCTCCAACATATGAGAAAGATTGCTGGTTGTTAGAAAGAGTTCAAAAAAGGGCAACAAAAATGGTTAATTGTCTTGGTAGTTTACCTTATGAAGATAGATTAAAGAAATTGGGTATGTTTTCACTTAGATATAGAAGGCTAAGAGGAGATCTAATTGAAGTCTTCAAATTTGTAAATAGTCAGCATTCTGGATATTTAAAGGGTATGTTTGAGTTCAATAGGGAAAATCGAGGTAGAGGTCATCAGCATAAACTCATTATGAAACAAAGTAGGACTAGGCTACGACAGTCATTTTTCAGTAGAAGGGTTGTAGGACATTGGAATATGCTACCAGGGGATGTCGCTGATGCAGTGACACTTGCTTCCTTCAAAATTATTCCTTCAAAATTAGATTAGATAAATACTTTACAGAGAAGGGATTAGTTCATAAATACTCGTGGGATTAGCCTTCTTTTATGCAGGTAGAGTAAGGTGATTTGAAGGGGCGAGACTGGTGGAGGGGGGTGGGGGGGGGGGGGGGGGGTGGAGGGGGGGGGGGGGGGGTGGGGGTGGGGGGGGGGGGGGGGTGGGGTGGGGTGCAACCTCGGATGGGCCCAAGAGGCTCTTTGTTGCACTTTTCTTTTATGTCTTTATGTCTTTATGTCTAACTCAAGCTTTCGAATGATATAAACAATCATTTTTCTGCCAAAAAAATGACATTCGTGAATTCACCTTTGCGCGACAGCTTAGTTCGACGATCCATTCCCTAACTACATAACTTTTACATGCGATTTGTGGCTTGAAATGTCCCTCAGAATTTCGTAATATGTGGGTAAGAATATAATATGTTGACAAAATTGCGGTTTGGTGGTAATTAGTAATATGTAATATGTATTGATAGGTCAGTTGTCTCCACCGACTGAAACTTGTCAAAACTTCAGAACGATTCAGAACATTATGTGGCGTGTGACGCAATTGGACGCAATGGACTCTCCCAATCCGGCCCAATCCGACGGCCGGCCTGTGCGGCTTGGCTTTGACCATGTGCGTGCGGCACGCGGGTCGGAAGCGGCGGCGAATATATGCTGGCACATCACTGCGGATGCGTAGACCGACCTGTGATCCATGACGCTGTCAGATGTAGTAACTAGTATGACGGTATGCTAAACTGAACGAATGGACTTTGACACATATGTTCTTTAAAGAGACATCCCACCTTAACATTATATTTGAGTTGAGATAGCCATTGTGATGGCTTGGCATTGAAATTGAGTATGGTAGCAGTTAAAACAACCACAATTATCTAATAAAAAAGATATTCGAGTTTCATTTTGACATCTTTAAAAATAAGGTCCATGTGTATTTGAATAGGGACTCCAAACCGACAGCGTCGTCTGTCTTCACCCACTGGTAATGATAGTCGACTTGTTTTAAGGTCAGCCTTGGAATATTTTCGTCTTTCATTTCTCGATCCCCGGGTGGTTCGCAATCTAAAGGCTAGCACTCAGCTGGAGTTGTTGCAGCAGTTGGCCGCCAGGGACCGCTAGTGAGCCAGTGTGTTATGACGTCGCAAGCAAATGGTACCAATTACATATTTAACGCTAGATATTTATTTATTTATTTATAAATAAATTAATCAATATTTAGTAGTACCATTTGCTTGCGACGTCATAACACCCTGGCTCACTAGCGGTCCCTGGCGGCCAACTCCTGCAGCAACTCCAGCTGATAGTGTTAGGCAATCTAGACACCGGGTGGTTCTGCGCAATAGATGTCGACAAAAAAAATTGTGCCATGCATTTGGCAGCACAAATGATTTCCCTGTTATTAACAAAAAACGTCACCAATCCAACTTTCCGCCTAAAACTAAAAGTTACATATCTTCCAAGATAAACACTTTTTTTCGGTAAAAAAGTTCACGAACATTTGTATTTGACGTTGGACCCCATCCACGCCGAAGCGGGCTATTCCGGAGCCCGGAGAACATGTTCAGCTGACTTCGCCTGACATGAAGACACACAATTAAGTGTGTTTCGACAGCTTTCAAAGGGTGGGACAGTCCCTTTAACAACGGGCAATTTTGTATCATACACTTTTTATGAGCTCAATACATGTTTACACTTTCCATAACTATTGAATAGTGATAATATCGCCTAAATCAGTAATTTATTTCTTGGAATGTATAATATACTAAGACTTTTATACCAAAACTTCTCATAAACTTTTCAGAAACTTTTCAGCGCAATAATCCTTTGTGAAAACGGTCATTATTATTATGTTGAATAGTACAGTTTTATTTTGTTTTCCTGGTATTATTCACCCTGTATTTCTTTTCTTGACTGAGGGAGCAGCAGGGAGAAGATGAGGGGGCGGCCTAGAGGAAAGGGGGCACACGGTCGGATAGCTTGACGGCAGACCAGCTGGCTCCCCTGTGACCCCTGTGACAGGCAGGCGCCGCCCGGCTGCACCTCCCTCTACCTGGACCCCGAGAGGGATAACCTCACAGGTGGTGTCACTCCCAGGGTGAAGGACCCCACTGTTACCTCCACCAGGCCCTCCTGTCTGGTGGGGAAGTGCCCGACCAGCCTCAGCAACTCAAAGTTGCCGAAGGCCATTGCTGTGCTCGGGCGATTTCTCTCCCATTCGGAGAGCACCAGCCTTCTGGAGGCTTCCATATTCTCCGCACTGGAGGTTAAGGCTGTGTGGCTGCATCACTTCGGGCCGCAGCTTATCAGGGGCAAGGAGATTGGGGTGGAGACAGAAAATGAGAAAGTAAGACTGATAAAAGCTGATCGCCACATTGCTGAGCAGGTGGTGAATCTGTACAAGAAGTGGCGGAGTCTGGAGTAGGACAGCAGGAGGCCTGACAGGTCTTCCTGGTCAATTTTCCAGGGAAATCAGGAGCACTGCAGCAGTGTTATGCAGTGCTCCTGATTTCCCTGGAAAATTGACCAGGAAGACCTGTCAGGCCTCCTGCTGTCCTACTCCAGACTCCGCCACTTCTTGTACAGATTCACCACCTGCTCAGCAATGTGGCGATCAGCTTTTATCAGTCTTACTTTCTCATTTTCTGTCTCCACCCCAATCTCCTTGCCCCTGATAAGCTGCGGCCCGAAGTGATGCAGCCACACAGCCTTAACCTCCAGTGCGGAGAATATGGAAGCCTCCAGAAGGCTGGTGCTCTCCGAATGGGAGAGAAATCGCCCGAGCACAGCAATGGCCTTCGGCAACTTTGAGTTGCTGAGGCTGGTCGGGCACTTCCCCACCAGACAGGAGGGCCTGGTGGAGGTAACAGTGGGGTCCTTCACCCTGGGAGTGACACCACCTGTGAGGTTATCCCTCTCGGGTCCAGGTAGAGGGAGTTGCAGCCGGACGGCGCCTGCCTGTCACAGGGGTCACAGGGGAGCCAGCTGGCCTGCCGTCAAGATATCGGCCCGTGTGCGCCCCTTTCCTCTAGGCCGCCCCCTCATCTTCTCCATGCTGCTCCCTTCTGTCAATACAAAATACAGGCTGAATAATACCAGGAAAACACAATAAAACTGTATTATTCAACATAATAATAGCTCAAATTAACATTCTTCAGAGTCTTGCATTGTTTATTTTCAAATCAGATTCAGCCTCGTTATTGGACATTTTATAACTTTTTCTTTATTTACAAAACCTTGCGGCGCCTCGGCTTAGTGAGGATTAAAATCTGATTCCTTCGGCATTTGTTTATTTATCCGGTGAGCCAGCCCTGGCAAACTTGCAAAAGCCACAAGGGGAAACTCGAAATTTTAGAGATACCCTAATGAACAGTTACAAAAGGGGAAGATAGAAAGCTTTTCAGTTATCACATCATATTAATCTGAGGGACATCAGACACCAGCTGCAATCTTATCAGACCAAACACTCTGACCATGTCGTAAGTCCCTGGTGTACCCATCCCGCAGTCCACTGTTAGTTGCTACCTCTGCCTGACGCCTCCCTCCCCGGCTCTTTCTCTCGACACAGGGTTCTCGGCGGGCAGCATGGTGACGATCCCGATCAGCTCGTCCATGTACCACACGGTGGTGGCCAACGTGCAGCACGTGCAGAGTGCCGACGGCCAGACGCTGCAGGTAGGACCGCTGACCTCCGTCCCGCGACCTGAGTCTGCCGCGGCCGCCGGCCCTCCCTGGGTGCCCGGCCCCGGCAGACTGGCTCACCAGACCCCGTGGGCGACCTGAGCCTGCCGCGGCCGCCGGCCCTTCCTGGGTGCCCGGCCCCGGCAGACTGGCTCACCAGACCCCGTGGGCGACCTGAGCCTGCCGCGGCCGCCGGCCCTCCCTGGGTGCCCGGCCCCGGCAGACTGGCTCACCAGACCCGCGGTAATAGCACATAGTGGTGGCTTGTACTAACCGGACGTGCGCTTGTACTAACCGGACGTGCGCTTGTACTAACCGGACGTGCGCTTGTACTAACCGGACGTGCCGCTGCCAGTAGTGCTTCTGTGTGTTGGTGGTGGTGGTGGTGGTGGTGGTGGTGGTGACTGATTCGAAAGTGCAACACGAGGGGAAACTGGCTACACTTCCGGATTTTTAAGGTTGCGATATTAAAAACTGCGTACTGAATGCATTCTTCTGCAAACAGCCATTGAACCTGGACCTTTTGAGTCTTGTTAACATACCTGTTGTTTTTCATGGCGCGCCATTTGAAATGAATCCGACAACGTGTAGTCAGTTTCTGTCCTGTATTTCCTGGTGTGTGTCGGTGGTGGGTCTCGGTTGGCTGCGTGGCCGGCCGGCGCCGGTCCGTCGCGCGTGTGTGTGTGCGTGTGTGCGTGTGTGCGTGTGTGCGTGTGTGCGTGTGTGCGTGTGTGCGTGTGTGCGTGTGTGCGTGTGTGCGTGTGTGCGTGTGTGCGTGTGTGCGTGTGTGCGTGTGTGCGTGTGTGTGTGTGTGTGTGTGTGTGTGTGTGTGTGTGTGTGTGTGTGTGTGTATGTGTGTGTATGTGTGTATGTGTGTATGTGTGTGTGTGTGTGTGTGTGTGTGTGTGTGTGTGTGTGTGTGTGTGTGTGTGTGTGTGTGTGTGTGTGTGTGTGTGTGTGTGTGTGTGTGTGTGTGTGTGTGTGTGTGTGTGTGTGTGTGTGTGTGCGTGTGCGCGTGCGCGTGCGCGTGCGTGTGCGTGTGCGTGTGCGTGGCCGGTCTGACGGTCGCCGCTCGCGCCGCCCGCCGCTAGGTGGTGCACCCGGTGGTGCATCTGCCCAAGCTTGAGTCGGACGAGACGTCCGAGGCGGCCGAGGCCGAGGACGCCGACCAGGAGCCGATCACGGTGGAGATGATGTCGGACGAGATCGACGAGATGAGCCAGGTCAGGCGGCAGGTCGCCAGCACTCCGCCCGGCCCCTGCCGCCGCGGCCCGATGCACTGCATGCCGCTGTCGAGCTGCTGGGGTCCACTGTAGTGGGTACTGGTCGGTACTCTCGACGTTTCAGGACGGCAGCAGGAGTCTCGGGGCACTGAAGTCCGCGGTGCATGCTTTGGTCCAGTGCTTTGTGTTGTGTTGACTTTTCCTTGTTTGTACAGGTGAATTTTATTGCTCTGATCTGGTTAAACGAGCTATATATCGAATGTGAATTGGTTTGTCAGTGTTGTTTAAGAATTCGTCAATAAGTTGCATATTCACATTTATGTATTTTGTTATACTTAGCGTACGTCATAATTTGTTCGCCAACGTTTTCTGTTCGAATGTATGCTTCTCATTTTAGCCTGCCTTTAACCCTATTAGTAGCAGGCTCCTGGCTACCCCTATTAGTGGCAGGGGGGGGGGGGGGGGGTGGATTCGCCCCCCCCCCCCCCCCCCGGAGATTTCGAGATCCATCCGTCCGATTTTCAAAAATCAAACGGCGTTGGATTCCTCTCAACACTATCTACATTGCTAAAAATCCTAAATCTTTGATAGGGGTTAAACGAGTCAGCAAAAACAAAGGGGCAAAAACTAACAAAATTAGAGGTATTTTTGATCCACCACAGCTGCCATGTTTATCAACCGATTTGAAAGGAACTAATAGGGATCGATAGATATTGAATTCGGGATTGATATATGACGTGATTTTTGAAAATCCAAAAATCATAGGCGTTTGCAGGTCACTATATATGGGGTGAAACATGCGTAATTAAAACCGTCTTTTGGGTGTTTTTTGGATAAATGAAATGGTGCGTTATTGTGACATCAGACACAACAGTTCTAAAACATGTTTTCATCTATAGGCGGTGCCAGGTTAGCGAAAAAAGCATGCAAAATATTACACACAAAATATGTAAACCTCCCCTTTTCAAGTCTCTAAAACCGCCTCTGCCGTGCGATATTTATTATAGTTCACTAACATCAACTAATTTTCACTTGTTTCAATCACCGTAAACCTGTGCAACTCCTTTATACTTCAGGCAGTTAGGAAGAAACCGTGAAGATCGCATATTATCGCCAAATGTCGCCGAAAAAAAAACGGGCCCTGTACCACCTCTGTTAAGGTTAAGAACTCAATTTTGACTCCATATGCGGAAATTAATTCTAGGAAAAGTCCCAAAATTGCATGGGTCTGCTCCCAGCCGTTCCGGAGATATCTGCGAAAAATATGAGGGGTGGGCAGAATCTATCCCCTCCCCTGCCACTAATAGGGTTAATGAGTTAAGTAATTTGTGGTGTCCATGCATATTTTAACCGAAAGCTGCACGGAACGTTTCCTTGCACATGTGGTAATCCAATCAGCTAAAGAGAGCAACGTCTGCGCGACCAGCACTGCACAGTAGACTTGCTGATTCATGAAGTACACATCTTTTCAAATTTGAACAAGAGCATTTCTTGAGCCCCAGAAGTGTTTGAAACCCACGGTAGTCTCTTGCTTAAAATAATTATCCGCTACGATCTCTTCGAAGTTCGATCAATCTGCATTTCACATTTCGATTTGTAAGCATCCAACATTCAATTGTGTAGTAACGGAAAAGACTGGGGGCGTCCTTGGTCGACTGACATCTAAGGCGATGACATGTGCTGCCACCTGTCAGCAGTCCTGGGAACTAACATTCCCCTCGCCCGCCGCCAGGTATCCTCCGAGTGTTCGCCGCACCAGGTGGAGGAGGTGTGCTGTCAGGACATCAAACCAGTGGTGAAGACCTCGTGTGATTGAGTCCGACCACTCTAGGCAACCATTTGTTACCGGCTGTAGAGTAGACAGGGTCGCCGCGCCGCCGCGCCGCCGGACTCCGGGCATTGGACATCACGCCGCGGCGGGTCGACTCCGGGCCGCCGCCGCCGCTCAGACCAGTACACCGGGCCCGTCCAGAGCGGCAGGCATGCTGCGGCCGGGCAGTCAGGTGTTGTCAGCACCGCGGTGGCGGCGGCGGTGGCGGCGGCGGCGGCGGCGGCGGCGGCGGCGGCTTCATGACATGTGTTTACGTTTTAACGTAGTGTCGCGCATCGCGTCGAGATTATTAATCGTGTCATTCTCGGGTCATTTGGCTGGCGCGCGCGTGTGCGCGTGCCGCCGCGTCTATGCATGTATGTACGTGTACCGTGCGCCGGCACCGGCGGCTGGCGGCGGTCGGGCGGGGGCGGTCAGCCGCCCGGCGCCGAGTCGCTGCCAATCTCATCTCGTTCTCTCCGCTCATCGCGCTCGCTGAGGCTCGGCGGCGTCTCGCATGTGTCAACACATACACGTCATCTCCCTCACGTGAGCGCGCGCACCCATCCCTCGAGTGTCATCCGTGTTCTATGCTCGCGGCATCGTGCTATTTTCGCTGTCATCCATTTGTATGGCGCGGGCGGCGCTCCGCTCCGCGGGCCGGCGCCGAAGTCTAGCTTTCCGTGTTAGGTCGTGGTAGTCAAGCGAGTAGCTTTTCGTGTGCAATTGACGCCGGAGGCGGCGGCGACGACGCCGCGTCAGCGTCAGCGTCAGTGTCGCTGGCCTCGCTCGGGGCGGGTGGACGGCAGTCCGGTTTTGGCGAGCCGCTTTATGGTGTATTTGTTGAGTGTCTGGCTGCCATGTCGGTTCCAAAACTGCTTCGCCATATATTGTCGTTGTACTTAAATAAAATAGGAGTGCTTTGAATTAACGAATACATGTTGACGTCCGAGCTGGAGTCTACGGTGACCCAAGCTGGAAAAGCGAGACTGAAGTTGTGTTTTCACGGATAAGCAGCGTCTCCGTTCTGGCCATGACTACCGATAATTGGCATGTGTGAAGTTACACGGCGCTGTATGTTGCCAGTGGTAAATGGTCGCGCAGTACTGATGGGAACACCGCGTCTCCGTGGCCGTTGGGATAAGATCACGGGCTCACAACCCGTTGGTGCCAGGTTCGGGCCCTGGAAGAGGCGATCTGTGGCAGTCTAGTATGTACTCAGTTACTGGTGATGTCAAGTTGCGGTTGGACACAGGTCAACCTGACAGGAAAAAAAAATACCGCGAGAAACAACAATACACCATGCACAAGTTGTTTATTTGCAGTTACCGGAGCATGGCTAACATATGCACAGCAATGCGCAAAGCACTTTCAAACGTATGCTGTTCGAAATACACAACCTATTCTTCAACGCACATCGCATGTAAAACGAGGAGGGCGAAGATGGCCCGGTCATATCCGGGACATTGGGACTCACACAAACCGCGCAGAGCACACCGATTGATATACACTTGGCACAAGTAACAAATGCACTTGGATACATTATGCGGGCCGCCGTCCGAGCGGCCTCTCCATCACAAGCAGTGACTAGTTTAAACACTTAAACCAATCCGACACGACCGTCGGGCGGCCGGCGGGGGCGGCCGGGGGGCGCGCTCGCCCCGTTGTTCGCTGGCCCACGTTGTCCCCCACGTGGTCCCCCGTCCCATCACAGCGGCGCGCGCACTCAGGAGTCCAGGTACTTCCAGCACCCGGCGCGGCAGTCGAGGGCGCCTCCACGCTCAGTTCGATACCCTTACCGGTCGCCAAGTCCGCCGAGCTCATTCTCTCCAGACTCTGAGTCCGCCGAGCTCATTCTCTCCAGCCTCTGAGTCCGCCGAGCTCATGCCCTCCAGCCTCTGAGTCCGCCGAGCTCATGCTCTCCAGCCTCTGAGTCCGCCGAGCTCCTTCTCTCCAGCCTCTGAGTCCCCCGAGCTCATTCTCTCCAGCCTCCGAATCCGCCGCGCCACACTGGCGAACTTTCTAATACAGCTCCTCTGCCGACTCCGGCCAGCACTACACATCGCCAATACAAACGTACACAATCGCCGCGAAAAACCAGCACGCAAAAGCGGAAGAGACGCAACGGTTCAATGAGCGCATTGAGTGCATTTTCGGGGCCGTTGTTCGGTTTGAACCGGCTAACGCTCGCCGCGAGCCATCACAAGCCACAACGAACACAGGCGCAGAGCTTTGCTAGACTTTCTCGTTTCTAGGGCGGCTTCCGCCCCTTGGCTCCAGCTCCATGCGTACTTTTCCATCTCGCGGCCATTTTCTCTGCCATCTGCTATCCATTGACACCTCTGGCGTACCTCGGATCCGCTTCCATTCAACGCATCGGTCCGTTTTTCTTGCACTCATTTCCTACCTCCTCAGCATTCCCCACATATTCCTGCCCTCTCTTTACATCCCCTGGTCCCTTCCCTCGCTCCCTTTACATCCCCTGGTCCCTTCCCTCCCTCTCCGACCCGCCCCAGCGCTCCCCCTCTCCCCCTCACGGTGGCGGTCCAGCGACAGTCAGCTGTCCGCTTCCTCCAGGCCGACCTGGATCGGCTCGCCGTTGCTGCGCCGCTGCAGGAAGAAGTAGAGGATGCCCGCCTGCGCCATCACGTCTACCGTGCCGGCGGCCAGCAGGTCCGGCTGGACGGCAGAGTCCGGCTGAGGACCGGGCCGCAGCAGCGTCGGGCCGAACACGGTGGCCAGGTTGTGCAGCGACATCTTGTTGAACACCTCGGCTTTGTTCACCCTGCGGACGGGAGGCAGCGATGGTGAATACTGAACACTTGTTCCTGGCGGAGGATGCGAGGGTGGGGAACACGTTACTAAGTTCACCAGCCAATGACAAAATACAATGAAAAAGTAATTGTCGTAGTTACTCGCAATCACACAAAAGAACGGATTGAAAATTTGCAGCATAACAAAGCAAATTAAACAGCCAAGGATAATCCCAATTTAGTAAAAGATATTTGCAACGCATGTGCAATTATCATGGTTAGCAGCAAGTATCAGTTTATTTTTCAATTCAAATCACGTTTTGTTTTTCTCTCTCGCAGGATCGTGCTGGTCTATGCAAAGGTAGCGCCCCGCCCTTATGGAACCCCTACCAACCCAGAAGTGCAGCGGCATACTTCGTTTTGCGTAACCAGACGCGGTGGGGCTGAGCGCGCCCTCGATACGACCCATTCATCGAGTCGGTAACAAGCCAAAACCCGCCGCCGCAGCCGCAGCGGCCAGCACCGGCGCACCGCTGGACGGACTGCTGCACGGACTGCTGGACGGAGCGCTGCACGGACTGCTGGACGGACTGCTGGACGGACTGCTGGACGGACTGCTGGACGGACTGCTGGACGGACTGCTGGACGGACTGCTGGACGGACTGCTGGACGGACTGCTGGACGGACTGCTGGACGGACTGCTGGACGGACTGCTGGACGGACTGCTGGACGGACTGCTGGACGGAGCGCTGCACGGAGCGCTGCACGGACTGCTGCACGGACTGCTGGACGGACTGCTGGACGGACTGCTGGACGGAGCGCTGCACGGACTGCTGGACGGACTGCTGGACGGACTGCTGGACGGACTGCTGGACGGACTGCTGGACGGACTGCTGGACGGAGCGCTGGACGGACTGCTGGACGGACTGCTGGACGGACTGCTGGACGGACTGCTGGACGGACTGCTGGACGGACTGCTGGACGGACTGCTGGACGGACTGCTGGACGGAGCGCTGCACGGACTGCTGGACGGACTGCTGGACGGACTGCTGGACGGACTGCTGGACGGAGCGCTGCACGGACTGCTGGACGGACTGCTGCACGGACTGCTGCACGGACTGCTGGACGGACTGCTGGACGGACTGCTGGACGGACTGCTGGACGGACTGCTGGACGGACTGCTGGACGGACTGCTGGACGGACTGCTGGACGGACTGCTGGACGGACTGCTGGACGGACTGCTGGACGGACTGCTGGACGGACTGCTGGACGGACTGCTGGACGGACTGCTGGACGGACTGCTGGACGGAGCGCTGCACGGAGCGCTGCACGGACTGCTGGACGGACTGCTGGACGGAGCGCTGCACGGACTGCTGCACGGACTGCTGGACGGACTGCTGGACGGACTGCTGGACGGCCTGCTGGGGGTTTGTTACGGTGATTTCGCACGGAGCGAGCCGCTGTTCCGACAGCCCCGCGGGCAGACTGTGTCGCGTCATACGACGTCGGCCATCCGAAAAAGAACATCGCTCGTAGCCGATCAGGCGAGTCATGAGACTGGTTAGGTTCCGTTGAAGGCGACGGAAACAAATGCCATTCGTATGCGCACGGAGGCCATGATCAATTGCTCAATTGGCGATTACTTCTTGGTCTGAATGTGCCGGTAAGTGTTTATATATTTTCATAATTTAACTGAACACACGTTATAAATAGCTGGATGAATGAGGTCGGCTTAAAAATACCAAATGCCCATTCACGGCTTTATCACGTCATGATCGTCGAACTCTGTTATTATAGAGGAAAATTGGAATCTCAACGTCCTCGGAATGACATCACGAATAAAAAAAACTCCGCTAAACTGCATGCAGCCTTGAAGGCCGTCCATTACACGTGTGTTGAAGCCCGGTTAAAAATTAACTCCTGCAGATTTGCTGCAACCATGAGAGAACATCCATCAAAATGAATGACAACATTAATGCCCACCACCGATCTTCATGAGCATGACTCGGACCCAGCTTCCCACACATCAACTCCCCATACCCTCCTCCTTCCCTCAGCTCCCCGCTCACTTGATGAGTCGGACCCAGCTTCCCACACATCAACTCCCCATACCCTCCTCCTTCCCTCAGCTCCCCGCAGACACTCACTTGATGAGTTGGACCCAGCTTCCCACACGTCAACTCCCCATATCCTCCTCCTTCCCTCAGCTCCCCGCTCACTTGATGAGTCGGACCCAGCTTCCCACACGTCAACTCCCCATACCCTCCTCCTTCCCTCAGCCCCCCGCTCACTTGATGAGTCGGACCCAGCTTCCCACACGTCAACTCACCATACCCTCCTCCTTCCCTCAGCTCCCCGCTCACTTGATGAGTCGGACCCAGCTTCCCACACGTCAACTCCCCATACCCTCCTCCTTCCCTCAGCTCCCCGCAGACACTCACTTGATGAGTCGGACCCAGCTTCCCACACATCAACTCCCCATATCCTCCTCCTTCCCTCAGCTCCCCGCTCACTTGATGAGTCGGACCCAGCTTCCCACACGTCAACTCCCCATACCCTCCTCCTTCCCTCAGCTCCCCGCAGACACTCACTTGATGAGTCGGACCCAGCTTCCCACACATCAACTCCCCATACCCTCCTCCTTCCCTCAGCTCTCCGCTCACTTGATGAGTCGGACCCAGCTTCCCACACGTCAACTCCCCATACCCTCCTCCTTCCCTCAGCTCCCCGCTCACTTGATGAGTCGGACCCAGCTTCCCACACGTCAACTCCCCATACCCTCCTCCTTCCCTCAGCTCCCCGCTCACTTGATGAGTCGGACCCAGCTTCCCACACGTCAACTCCCCATACCCTCCTCCTTCCCTCAGCTCCCCGCTCACTTGATGAGTCGGACCCAGCTTCCCACACGTCAACTCCCCATACCCTCCTACTTCCCTCAGCTCCCCGCAGACACTCACTTGATGAGACGGACCCAGCTTCCCACACATCAACTCCCCATACCCTCCTCCTTCCCTCAGCTCCCCGCAGACACTCACTTGATGAGTCGGACCCAGCTTCCCACACATCAACTCCCCATACCCTCCTCCTTCCCTCAGCTCCCCGCAGACACTCACTTGATGAGACGGACCCAGCTTCCCACACATCAACTTCCCATACCCTCCTCCTTCCCTCAGCTCCCCGCACACTTGATGAGTCGGACCCAGCTTCCCACACATCAACTCCCCATACCCTCCTCCTTCCCTCAGCTCCCCGCAGACACTCACTTGATGAGACGGACCCAGCTTCCCACACATCAACTCCCCATACCCTCCTCCTTCCCTCAGCTCCGCGCAGACACTCACTTGATGAGTCGGACCCAGCTTCCCACACATAAACTCCCCATACCCTCCTCCTTCCCTCAGCTCCCCGCAGATACTCACTTGATGAGACGGACCCAGCTTCCCACACATCAACTCCCCATACCCTCCTCCTTCCCTCAGCTCCCCGCTCACTTGATGAGTCGGACCCAGCTTCCCACACATCAACTCCCCATACCCTCCTCCTTCCCTCAGCTCCCCGCAGACACTCACTTGATGAGTCGGCCCCAGCTTCCCACACATCAACTCCCCATACCCTCCTCCTTCCCTCAGCTCCCCGCAGACACTCACTTGATAAGTCGGACCCAGCTTCCCACACATCAACTCCCCATACCCTCCTCCTTCCCTCAGATCCCCGCAGACACTCACTTGATGAGTCGGACCCAACTTCCCACACATCAACTTCCCATACCCTCCTCCTTCCCTCAGCCCCCCGCAGACACTCACTTGATGAGTCGGACCCAGCTTCCCACACATCAACTCCCCATACCCTCCTCCTTCCCTCAACTCCCCGCAGACACTCACTTGATGAGTCGGACCCAGCTTCCCACACATTAACTCCCCATACCCTCCTCCTTCCCTCAACTCCCCGCAGACACTCACTTGATGAGACGGACCCAGCTTCCCACACATCAACTCCCCATACCCTCCTCCTTCCCTCAGCTCCCCGCAGGCACTCACTTGATGACTAGGACCCAGCTTCCCATACGTCAACTCCACATACCCTCCTCCTTCCCTCAGCTACCCGCAGACACTCACTTGATGACTCGAGCTTCCCACACGTCAACTCCACATACCCTCCTCCTTCCCTCAGCTCCCCGCAGACACTCACTTGATGAGATGCTCGATCAGGTAGACGATGATGCTCTGGTTCAGCTGCGGCAGCTGTGAGAAGAGCTGCAGCAGCCGGCGCCGGCGCAGCTCCAGGTCGGGGCTGCCGAACGCGTTGAAGAAGCGGCTGTACAGCTCGTCGGTGAAGAGCGCCTCGGGCAGCTCGCGCAGGTAAAGCTTCAGCAGCCCGGTCACAGAGTGGATGTCCACCTCTTTGATCAGCTGCTCAGCCTCGTAGATGTCTGCAGTGCAAAAGAGCGGCGCCAGGAAGCGTGAATATTAAGCACTTACTAATAACGGGAACAGTTCAAATACACATGACGTATGTGCTAGTCCGGGGCTCCGCCACGGGGGGGGGGGAGCGTCTCCCCATTTTGAGCCAAGGGCATTATCCCCTCCATTTTTCCTGACCAACAACATCGCTGGAAATCAATGTTCAGTTGTACTTGTTAGTTGTATCCCTCCCCGCTCAACAACTTTTCGCTGACGCCACCCCCGCTCAACAACTTACAACTTTTCGCTGACGGCGACCACTTGGCTTTCCTGGACCCCCCCCCCCCCCCCCCCATTCAAATTCAAAGGCGTGGCAGAGCCCCTGGTGCTAGTGGTTAACAGCTGAACATAACTGAACAGTTCGAATACACAAAACAAACATAGGCGGTCTATTTCTTCATCGACGTAACTATATTTGGAGACGTCATTGTGAATGGTAATTGTATGATACATCTTAATGACTTAACGCTTTACAAGTTCTTGAACAGACTGGTTATTGATTCGATACTGATTGAATCGATTGGAATCGTTCAATCAAATTTCCTTGAATAAAAAATAATTGATTCACCACCAGATCTTTTGATTCATGATTCGTGATTGAATCAAAACCCGCATCAAATCAAGGCTGATTGAATCAAAAGATTTAACGATTCTTAACAATTCAAGTACACTGGTAAATTGTGCAAATACATGCAGTCCCAGTGGCTATATTCATTTATACTGAAATAGTATTAATGTAACACTGTTTTAATGATCATATATATCACTGATGACTGATATGCATGTTTCCATTTTTATTGATTTGACATAAATTCACCACATATATTTAAATGTTGAATCAAACGTGAATAGATTAAAATATTTGTTTTGATTCTTTGAATCGGAAAGAATCAATTCTAAAAATTGTATCCGTGAATCGAACGGAGATTGAAGATTCCAAAATGAATCATGATTGAATCGTTCCAAAAACGTTGAATCAATAACCAGTCTGTTCTTGAGACGTCATATCTTTTTTGCATCAGTAAATGTAAAACCAAAACGCAATTCATACCAGGTAAATCGGAATAGGAAAACTTTGTTTTATTAAAGGGACTATCCCAATTCCCACCTTAACATTATATTTGAGTTGAGATAGCCATTTTGATGGCTTGGCATTGCAATTAAGTATGATAGCAGTTAAAACAACCACAATGATCTAATAAAAAAGATATTCGAGTTTCATTTTGACATCTGTAAAAAATAAGGACCATGTGTATTTTAATAGGGCTTCTAAACCGACAGCGTCGTCTCTCTTTACCCAACTGGTAATGATATTCGACTTGTTTTAAGGTCAGCCTTGGAATATTTTCGTCTTTCATTTCTCGATCCCCGGGTGGTTCGAAATCTAAGCCAATCTAGACACCGGGTGGTTCGCCTTTTCTGCGCAATAGATGTCGACAAAAAAATTGTGCCATACATTTGGCAGCACAAAGGATTTTCCTGTTATTAAAAAAAAATCATATGACGTCACCAACCCAACTTTCCGCTTAAAACTAAAAGTTGAATATCTTCCAAGATAAGCATTTTTTTCGGGAAAAAAGTTAACATGCTCAGCTGACCTCGCCTGACATGTAGACACACAATTAAGTGTGATTCGACAACTTTCAAACAGGTGGGACAGTCCCTTTAACACATTCAACCAGTCCCTTTAACCAGTCCAGCTGGTTTCCACGGTTTAACCAAACCGTGGAACTGTTTTCGGAAATGGATCGCTTCAACTATGATTTTGTCGCACTTTCCGAAACGTGGTTAAAACCGTGTACGCCAAACCGACTTTTGAACTTTCCTGGCTATGCAATTAGGCGCGCTGACCGTCCCTGGCCTCCTAAAGGCTATGGTGGCGTGGCTATAGTTTATCGTGATATATATGAGTGTAAGCCTATCAAACTTCCGGAGGCTGCGAACGCTACTTCAAAACTTGAGTCACTTTGGAGCCTGTTCAAATGGGATAACAACCGCGTCATTGTAGCCTCGCTTTATAGACCTCCGCGACACACTGCAGCAGCCCTCCAGGCCGACTTTGATGTTTTAGAACAACAGTATCAGCATGTACTCTTAAATTTTCCTGACTGTCCTATCATTATCGCCGGTGATTTAAACTGTGATTTGTTGTCGACCGCGTCTCCTTCCAAGACATGTTTACTTGAATATCTTGACAAGTACTCGCTCAGTCAGTTCATTACTGCTCCGACCTATTCATCTGGCTCTCTGTTGGATGTCATCATCTCAAACCGTGACATTGTTCGCAGTGGTACCCGTTTTTGCCATTTTAGTCCTCATTATTTTACTCGTGCATTGCTGTCTTTACCTCGTCCGCGTTTTAGGCCGCGTGTCATAGAGTGCCGGTCTTTTAAGCGTTTTAACTTACATTGTTTTGAAACTGAGCTGCTCGCCACTGACTGGTCTGACGTGTACTCGTCCCCGACTGTTACCGATGCTTGGGCGGCATTCCTTGCCAACTTTACTCCAACTATGCGGTGTTATGCGCCTATCAAATCCATTACCCTAAGAAATCCCACGGCTCCTCCTATATCCGACGAGACCAAGCTCCTTCTCCTGCGTCGCTCTGTGGCCTTGAGAGTGCATGGTCATGGCTCAGTAGAATATCGTTCCGCTAACCGTCTGGCACGTTCGGCCTTTCGTGCAGAAAAGAAACTGCACATTAGCAAACAAATTAAAGAGCAGGGACGAGCGAGCGTCTGGAAGTGTGCCAAAAACATAGTGGGGAGTAAGAGGCCTAGCGCACAGGTGCTGCCATCTGCTTCCGCCGATACCCTGAACGACTTTTTTGTCGAAGTGGGGCCCAGGGTGGCGGCGGAACTGGCAAGCTACGGCCCGGCTCCCTCACTCCCCACTCGCTTACCGAGAGTGGGGACGTGTGCCTTCTCACCTCACCCCATCAGTCTTAAATCGCTGCATAATGTCATGTTCAGTATGCGAAATTCTTCTGCACGCGGCGATGATGGAATTTGCATTCGCGTCTTGAAACTTGCATTTAATACCATTGGCCATGTACTGCTCCATATCATTAACCTTTGCATCACCACCTCCGACATCCCCGTCCTCTGGAAACACTCAATCGTCCACCCGATTTACAAGTCGGGCGATCCCTCTGACCCCTCAAACTTCCGTCCCATTTCTATACTTCCGGTTATTTCCAAAATATTTGAGCGGGCGGTCCAACGTCAGCTCTACTACTACCTATCCGCTAACCACCTACTCTCACCCACCCAGCACGGGTTTCGCCCGCGGCATTCCACTGAGACGGCTCTCACCTGCATTTCTGATGAAATATTTTTGGCTTTTGACACTGGCAAAATTTCACTTCTTTGTCTCATAGATTTAAGTAAATGTTTTGATGTCAATGACCACGACAAACTTCTCTTCAAGCTCCAGACTCTCGGCATTAATACTACTTGGTTTCAAAACTATTTAAATGGTCATACCCAGAGTGTTAGCTATACCGGCTCAGACGGAAAATTCCAAATTTCTTGCCCTCGAGCTATCAATCAGGGAGTATTCCAAGGTTCGTCCCTCGGCCCTATCCTCTTTTGCGCTTTTGCCAATGACCTGAGTCTCCATGTAGCCGATGCATTCGTAGTGCAGTACGCTGACGACACTCAGGTCTTAGTCTCAGAACCCAAATCTTGCCTGCCAGCGCTTATCGCTCGCATGGAATCTGCTCTATCTTCTCTTGGCGGCTATTTTCACAGCAACGGCCTCAAAGTTAACGTAACCAAGTTCGAGCTTCTCACACTCGGAACCCGACAAAATTTGCGCTCACTTCCGTCCTTTACGGTTAACTTCCGCGGTACTTCCCTGACCCCCACTACTCAAGTAAAAAACCTTGGAGTTATCTTTGATCAGCATCTCTCGTGGGACCCTCATGTGACTGCCGTCTCACGTAAATGCTGCGGCATCCTGACTGGCCTGTCCCACCTCAGACACTACCTTCCACCCGAAACCCTCCCGGAAATCGTCAACGCCATCGTGATCTCCCACATCCGATACTGTCTGGTTGTTTACGGCAACGGCTCCGCCAAAAATCACCTTCGCATCGAGAAGGTTATTAACTTTGCGACTCGAGTCATCTCGGGAAAACGTAAATATGACCACGTATCGGGTGTGCGTGATTCACTTCGGTGGCTTGACGCTCCTAGTCTCTCCCACTATCAAACCCTGTGCCTGCTCCAGAAAATCCGTAGTACCGGCCAGCCGGAATCACTCGCAGACATGTTTACTGCCAATCGTGAACGGCCCGATCGCGGTAGGTGTACTAGGCAGGACGATCAGCTGTTTGTGCCTGGGGCGCGTACTGAGGCCGGGAAAAGGAGATTCGGGTATCGAGCCGCCCACATGATGAACTCACTGCCTCCGGATTTCCCTACGATGTCTGTGGGACGGTTTAGGAGGGCGCTCAAGGTCGAGCTGCTCACATCGAACCATGTTACCTGATCTGACTGTGATGAATGTCGTACGCTGTGCTGTGTGTCATGTGTCATGTCTAGATTAGTTCATTTTAAAAGAGTGATTTATTTTTATCCGTTTGTTCGCCCTATTTACAACTGACTGAAAACCGTAATAGCCACTGTTTTTGTGGATGGTTTGCTTTTGGTACAATACAATACAATACAATTCATGTTGACCAAAGGAGCCGGGAGCGGGAGCTTCCCGTTCTTGTTCGCGGGCAGCAGCAGCACTACTCACTGGTCTCGAACAGCTTCTTGAGCCGGTTGATCTCGGTGGCCGAGCCGGAGACGCGGTACACGCCCGTCTCGTTGGTGCCTCTCCGCTCCACCTCGCGCAGACAGCTGGTGATGACGAACGGGACGGAACGGTCCTCCCGCCTGCCGACAGGGGCACAGATGGGTCACAGAGGGGTCACAGAGGGGTCACAGAGGGGTCACAGAGGGGTCACAGTGGGGTTACAGTTGGGTTACAGTGGGGTTACAGTGGGGTCACAGTGGTGTAACAGTAGGATCACAGTGGAGCAACAGTACAGTGGGGTCACAGCGGCGTTACAGTGGGGTCACGGTGAGGCACAGTGGGATCATAGTGGGGTTACAGTGGGCGCACAGTGGGGTTACAGTGAGGTTACAGTGGGGTCACAGTGGTGTAACAGTAGGATCACAGTGGAGTAACAGTACAGTGGGGTCACAGCGGCGTTACAGTGGGGTCACGGTGAGGCACAGTGGGATCACAGTGGGGTTACAGTGGGCTCACAGTGGGGTTACAGTAGGATCACAGTGGGGTTACAGTGGGGTTACAGTGGGATCACATTGGGGTTAGAATGGGGTCACAGCGGGGTAACGGTGGGTTACTGCAGGATCACAGTGGGGTTGCGGTGGGATCACAGTGGGGTTACAGTGGGGTTACAGTGGGATCACAGTGGGGTTACAGTGGGATAACAGTGGGATCACAGTGGGGTTACAGTGGGATAACAGTGGGATCACAGTGGGGTTACAGTGGGGTTACAGTGGGATCACAGTGGGGTTACAGTGGGATCACAGTGGGTTTGTGCCAGAAAAACGAGTTTCCTCAGTCAATCAACAATTCATTATGAATGACGGGGACCGTGTATCAGATCAGCGACTTTCAGCACAGGTCAGCGGAGTGGACGCACCTGCAGACGTCATGAATCTTGCTGCCGAAGAGCCGGTTGCTCTTGCCGGCAGGCGGCCGCCGCTTGGTCATCTCGTACGAGGCGTACTTGACGGAGACGGTGAGGTTGAGGCCCTCCAGGCTGATGATCCGCTCCTGCATGCTGGTCGTCAGCCAGGTCCGGCTCAGCTGCGGATAAAACAGCTCTCATAAGTGGGGTTCGAACCCACGCTCTCAGACGAGGACCAGAATCTTCTTCCGTCACCCATGGAGAGCCGGACCTTAAAGGGACTGTCCCACCCTTTTGAAAGTTGTCAAATAACATTGAATTGTATGTCCACATGTCAGGCGAGGTCAGGTGAACATGTTCGTGAACTTTTTTCCCGAAAAAATGATTATCTTGGAAGATATTCAACTTTTAGTTTTAAGCGGAAAGTTGGGTTGGTGACGTCATATGATTTTGTTTTAATAGCAGGAAAATCTTTTGTGATGCCAAATGTATGGCACAATTTTTTGTCGACATCTATTGCGCAGAAATTATATTGCGCAGATTGGCTAGCACTATCAGCTGGAGTTGTTGCAGCAGTTGGCCGCCAGGGACCGCTAGTGAGCCAGGGTGTTATGACGTTGCAAGCAAATGGTACCACTAAATATTGATTGATTTATTTATTTATAAATAAATAAATATTTAGCGTTAAATATTTAACTGGTATTATTTGCTTGCGACGTCATAACACCCTGGCTCACTAGCGGTCCCTGGCGGCCAACTGCTGTAACAACTCCAGCTGATATTGCTAGCCTCTAGATTGCGAACCACCCGGGGATCGAGAAATGAAAGACGAAAATATTCCAAGGCTGACCTTAAAACAAGTTGACTATCATTACCAGTTGGGTAAAGAGAGACGACGCTGTCGGTTTAGAGGCCCTATTCAAATACACATGGGCCTTATTTTTTACAGATGTCAAAATCAAACTCGAATATCTTTTTGTTTAGATAATTGCGGTTGTTTTAACTGCTACCATACTTAATTTCAATGCCAAGCCATCAAAACGGCTATCTCAACTCAAATATAATGTTAAGGTCCCTTTAAAGGGATATTGCCACTTCCGGAGGATTTCTAAAAAGCAACTTAAATGAATGGTGGGGATCAACAATCGTGTATGCTCAAGCTCAAACTTGCTCCTGCAGCACCTAAAGCAGGGTATCGGCATTTTTTGTCTGACTACAAAACGTTGGTCCCAGCTGTGCTCAGTACTAGATTCATGATGGCCGCTCTCATCCAGTTTGGCTGTGAAATTGGCGCCAGCCCAAAGCCGAAGCGTCCGAATTCGCCAGACTTGACCTTGAAAAGTCTATCTGTGTTATAAGGTATTGGTCACAAATCTCCTACGGCCCCAAAGTCGAGCCATAGCCATTCTTGCTGTTTTATTCATGTTTTATTATGAAAGAGGATGTGATTATTGACAATATAATTAACTGTATACGCATTTTAATTTTAAAGTGCACTGACATAATGGTGATGTTGAGTTTGCAATATTCAAAAGCAAATCATAGTCCGCAAATTCTAAATAGTGATGAGGCGACTCCAATTTCACGAATGTGTGCCAATCATGGGTGGTGCAAATGTATTTTGTGATCTAATGGGGGAAGTTTCGGGAACCAAATTTTGCAGGTGAAATCGGACACGCTTAATCTACCGATACACACCAAAAACTCCATATTGGCCTGCGAGGTGGCAATATCCCTTTAAGTCTGGCGCTTTAGACCACTCGGTCATTCTGACACCGCAGAGCCTAAATCTGTGTTTGCGGGCTCTCCAGAGAATGAATTGCATCACTAGTTGAAGACTATGTGCAACACCCGACACTATAGAAGTGTGGGGATTCCCGAGTCCTCCTACAAGTCAGCGTCGTGTCTACCCCCCCCCCCCCCCCCTCCTCACAATGGCCAGCGGGGCGGGGTCGGGAGAAGCCTCACGGGTCACGAGCGCTCACCTCTGTTCGTGACCGGCCTCGCAGGATCTGACCCTCTTTGGGACAGTTCTCGTAGCAGAGGATTCGCAGACTGTGCGAGCCGTCCAGCTCCAGGATAAAGTCCTCGTTCCACTGCGGCGCTGTGCCGCGCATCGGCTTCGTCGTGGCCTTGCGGAAGAAGTGGCCGTACGAGTCGATCTCGAAGCAGATCAACAGCTCTGCACGGGTGGACAACACCGGAGTTCGTTAGCCTTTGTGTAACGAAGTGGCACTGAGTAGGCTAAGTAATTGCTGAGTCACGGGGTTAGAGTGGCAACCACGCCAGGTCAGATATTGGAACAATGACACGGTGTGGCACGAGCTGGTGATGTCTTCAATGCTACATTCATACGAACTGTAAATTGACGTCATAATGCTGTTGAAGTATTTTTGAAGACAGAAACATATTAACTTCAAGTAAAATCGTGACTGAAAAGTGAATGCAAAACACCGTGCAAAGACAATCTGTTCAGTCAAGGTCAATCAACGAATGTCTCGCATTCAACGAATGTCTCTTTCAGAACAACGAAACAATAGTTCACAATCTGGCATTTGATTCGGTTTACCGGCACTTGAATGCCAGAGGTGTTCACTGTTCAGGCCGTGAGTCGCACATCACTTATCGGTTGACCCAACTGGAAGTAGCAATTACTTCTGGTTAAGTCGCAGCCAATTCGCGTTGTTATCGCAAAACAAAACTCCAATATATTTTGCATCGCCTGAGTGTTCCGCAGCCACTGACCTGCCTCCTCCGTCAGGTTAGGTCTGACCTGACCTGACCTGACCTGACCTAACCACTGATCTTCCTCCTCCTCCGTCAGGTCTGACCTGACCTGACCTGACCACTGACCTGCCTCCTCCGTCAGGTTAGGTCTGACCTGACCTGACCTGACCTGACCACTGATCTTCCTCCTCCTCCGTCAGGTCTGACCTGACCTGACCTGACCACTGACCTGCCTCCTCCGTCAGACCGGTCAGCTGCTGCACCTTGACGTGCAGGTCTCCGACCAGCAGCGACTCGTCCCGCCCGGTGCGCATGACCTGACCACTGACCTGCCTCCTCCGTCAGACCGGTCAGCTGCTGCACCTTGACGTGCAGGTCTCCGACCAGCAGCGACTCGTCCCGCCCGGTGCGCATCAGGTAGGACCCCATGTTGGTCTGCAGGTCCTTCCTGCACGTGGTGATCCACGACTGCACCTCGTCGAACGACACCGGCTGCGCCTGCAGGCTCGGCGGAGTGTTCGTCTGCCGGGGAGAGGGGTGTGACGTCATTACACAGGCACGGTGACGTCATACATGCCCGGTGCGCCTGCAGGCTCGGCGGAATTTTTGTCCGCCGAAGGAGAAAGAGGTGACATCACAAACCATGTACAACGACGAAATGTATGTCTTCAGGCAGTATCCAAATGTTAACGTCGTTGGCTTTGAATATAACGATACTTTCAAATTCGTAAGAAAAATAACTACATCATTAGCAGTGACAGGCGACCACGGCCACCCTTTTACCCCCCACCACAACAGCAACAGCAGCCCCCTCCCCCTCCCCTCCAACAACGCCAGATAACGAGATAGCTATTCAGGCCGGCGAGCAGCACCGGGCCATTAATCATGGGTAACGATGGTGGCACCGAGAATAGAACGCGCCTCGCGGTCAGACAAACTATTTACGACGGCCAATTAAGGATACTCAGCGTCAAGCATTATACCGGAGCGAGCCTGTTCCAGCAGCCGGCGTAGTCCTTGTGAAAACGACTCAAACGAAGACACTAAACGGTTTGATTAGCATTTTGACGAATGGATCGAAAGGCGAAACAGAAACAGAAACAACAGTCTGTCGTTTAACAGCCAGTCCAGAATCGCGGTCACTGGGTGAGACTTCCAGCGGGTCAATACATATCCCACCACTGTTGGTTTCTGAACTCTGAGCGCCGCCCGAACCAGTCCTGACTTGATATGCATGTGGCCTGGTTACTCTCTAACTCTCTCTAACTCGGCCAGCTAACGTCAGGGGACCGGCGGTGCGAATCCAAGTCTACCCGCTGAAGACAGACCCAAAGTAACCCGGGTCATATGACAGCAGCAGCCGCGGCGCCCTGAGCCCATACCCGCCACCATCGCTACAATGAGTAACTCTCTCGTAACTCGGGTCATATGACAGCAGCAGCCGCGGCGCCCTGAGCCCATACCCGCCACCATCACTACAATGAGTAACTCTCTCGTAACTCGGGTCATATGACAGCAGCAGCCGCGGCGCCCTGAGCCCATACCCGCCACCATCACTACAATGAGTAACTCGCCCCAGCCGCCAGCGTGACCTCTTGACCCGCCTCTTGTTCAGCCCCGTCCCCTCACCTGCAGCACGTGGATGGCCTCCTGCCACTGGGTGCGGTCGACGTACCTGCAGC
The DNA here is from genome assembly GCA_036785665.1 of Chirona hameri. NCBI lineage: Eukaryota > Metazoa > Arthropoda > Thecostraca > Balanomorpha > Balanidae > Chirona > Chirona hameri. Next base: position 38,233 of record JAXIVJ010002947.1, read on the forward strand.
ACGTGGATGGCCTCCTGCCACTGGGTGCGGTTGACGTACCTGCAGCACGTGGATGGCCTCCTGCCACTGGGTGCGGTCGACGTACCTGCAGCACGTGGATGGCCTCCTGCCACTGGGTGCGGTCGACGTACCTGCAGCACGTGGATGGCCTCCTGCCACTGGGTGCGGTCGACGTACCTGCAGCACGTGGATGGCCTCCTGCCACTGGGTGCGGTCAAATTTGGACGAGAGGAAGAAGAGCGCGTTCTGCTTGCCGCTGCGGCTGGAGACACGGAACGGCAGGTCCGGCGAGGCCGTCACCAGCTGCGACTCCAGCTCGGCCAGCTTCTTCCGCTGCTTCTCCGTCTTCTGATCGGTCCGCTTCTGAGGAAGGACAGAGTGGGGACAGTCAGTTACTGGGAGGTCTAATTTCGCCCAATTTGTCGCGGCATATCTGCTTGCCTGACATGGACCATCGAACAACACTCCATCGATGCATCACATTTTCACGACTTTTTCGTGACACATTTTGCGAACAGTAGACAAATATTTCCCTTTAAAGAAGCCGTTATGCCAATTATGCGCTTACACATTCCACAGAGAACGGCACCCGGCGCACCAAGAGCTTCGGTTGGGAAGTGTGCCGATCAGGAAATGGCACTGGTCAGCTTAGCACACTAGAAGGAACGAGACTAACGTATCGTGTGTAATCTACCTTGACCAAACCGCTACAGTTATGGCTATGTAATCACCCTGGACATATGTTTTCGAGACCACGGGCCGCTAACGGGCGCGGAAGACACCATAACTACTTGATTATACGCCAAATTACATTTCCGGCAAAGATGGCCATCTTACTACGCTCGGATTAAGTAAACTGGCGTCATTTTACACCGAAATCTGGGTAAACGGGCCATAAGTTCAGTCACCGGGAGGAAATTCGGCTATCACAGCAGCCAGTTGCATATGCAGATTTACGAGCAACAATATTATGTACGATGGCAGATAGGCAAATGTTTCTGAAGATAACACGACGTTATTTGACTTGCAGAGGCTAGCCGTCAAAAAGTAAAACCACAACAGTCACTTCAGACAACAGGAATATCTCTCAATACCGGATGTATCATGCGCATGTGACTCAGCTCATGCAAGTCATCGTGCTTAGGGTCATATGAGAAAGTGAACCACAAGATTTAACAAACATCTGAAGCACTAGTACCTACTGCACAAACTCTGTGCAGTACTGGTGATCCATCATGGTGATCCTTCCTGGTGATTCATCCTTCGCTACTGCACTTCAACTCACAGGCACACCCATGGTCCCTGTGTGTTTCACAGGGACACCCATGACCCCTGTGTGTTTCACAGGGACACACATGGTCCCTGTGTTTCACAGGGACACACATTGTCCCTGTGTGTTTCACAGGGACACACATGGTCCCTTTGTGTTTCACAGGGATACACATGGTCCCTGTGTGTTTCACAGGGACACCCATGGTCCCTGTGTTTCACAGGGACACACGTGGTCCCTGTGTGTTTCACAGAGACACACATGGTTCCTGTGTGTTTCACAGAGACACACATGGTCCCTGTGTGTTTCACAGGGACACACATGGTCCCTGTGTGTTTCACAGGGACACACATGACCCCTGTGTGTTTCACAGGGACACACATGACCCCTGTGTGTTTCACAGGCACACACATGGCCCCTGTGTGTTTCACAGGGACACACATGGTCCCTGTGTGTTTCACAGAGACACACATGGTCCCTGTGTGTTTCACAGGGACACACATGGTAACGCCTCGGCAACCAGTGCTGCCGTATCCGTCAATCCCTTCCCATAGTCGGTCGGCTCTCGGCTCCCGACGACAGCTTCAGCTTCCCCCACACACCTCATGCACCCCTTCCACCCCGCTCCCTGTACCCCTTCCACCACGTTCCCTGCGCCCCTTCCACCACGATCCCTGTACCCCTTCCACCCCGCTCCCTGCGCCCCTTCCACCCCGTTCCCTGTACCCCTTCCACCACGTTCCCTGTACCCCTTCCATCACGTTCCCTGCGCCCCTTCCACTCCGCTCCCTGACCCCTGCCACCACGCTCCCTGTACCCCTTCCACCCCGCTCCCCTTCCACCACGCTCCCTGCACCTTTTCCACCACGCTCCCTGCACCCCTTCCACCCCGCTCCCTGTACCCCTTCCACCACGTTCCCTGTTCCTCTTCCACCACGCTCCATGTACCCCTGTACGCACCCCCTGCAGTCCATAGTAGCGCTCCTGGGCGCGGATCTGGTCCCGCACGGTGGACGCCTGCGACTTGAGCGTCACCAGACTGGAGGAGCCGGCCGACTCCCCGCGCGGGTCCGGCGGCAGATCGTCGCAGTTGGAGAGGATGTCCGACAGAGGGATCAGCCACTTCACCTCGAACGTGAACTTGTCACCGCGACCTGCCGCCTGTGGGAGATGGAGGTATAGCGGTGTTAGATGCAGGGGCAGGGCGGGCAGAGTCCGGTCGGGAGGAACACACCGGTTCCCGTAATGGTTACATTCGGCACTGGTAGTGATATGATATAAGGCGAGAAACCATCCCGGTCTCATGGAGAAAAGACATCCCCAATGGATACACAAATAACCAAGAAAATATGCGAGGTGCAGCACATATCAACACAGTTTTAAGCCACCTGGTGAGAAATGCATAATGCGATAAAGCGGGCGCCAATTTCAGGTCTTGACACAAAAAACGCAGAGATCTAACTAACAATCACACTTCAGGCGCAGAGTTTACGCAGCATTAGGTATCAGGGCCACAGATAAGCCACTAATACTGCGAGACATCTCACCTTGTACTTGGCGCAGACCATGACGTCATTGAAGAGGAACAGGTGTCGCAGCTTCCTGTGGTTATCCACCAGCTCGACGATGAACGAGTTTTTCACCACGTGGCGCTGCATCCTCTCAGAGCGCTGCAACAGGACGCGTTGGTCACACGCTGAGCTTCGGCTGAGCTCTGGCCGCTCTCTGGCACTCTCACACAATTCTCTCACTCAATGTCAAAGCGACAAAGCTACATATTAATGCACCGTGGCAGTACACAGGCACACCGTGGCATCACGCAGACCTCATTAAGCGGTGCGCAAGTCAGCCCTCTTACGGTACAGACGGTGCGGTGCCAACACACCCCAGCCTGGCAGACCGTCACTGGTCAGCACACTCACGGTAGCACACTCACTCGCAGGTCAGCACACTGATGGTACAGACGGTGCGGTGCCAACACACCCCAGCCTGGCAGACCGTCACTCGTCAGCACACTCACTCGCAGGTCAGCACACTGATGGTACAGACGGTGCGGTGCCAGCACACCCCAGGCCGGCAGGCCGTCACTGGCAGACATCCGCCGCGCCGCCCGTCCGAGTACGGACAACCGGGCGAGCCGACACGAGCCGTCAGTCACAGTTGACGGACAGACACGCCCGGACGGCCGACACAGCACGTCCGCGGCCGGCATTTAACCCGGCACGTGACGGACACCTCGCTGTGGTATTTAACTGGTCCGGTCCTCAGCCAGGGGGCGTGGTAAGGTGTTGTGTACCATCAGTAGACAGAGGTAGGTGTCGGACACCTCTCTGTGGTATTTAACTGGTCCGGTCCTCAGCCAGGGGGCGTGGTAAGGTGTTGTGTACCATCAGTAGACGGAGGTAGGTGACGGACACCTCTCTGTGGTATTTAACTGGTCCGGTCCTCAGCCAGGGGACGTGGTAAGGTATGTTACCATCAGCAGACGGAGGTAGGTGACGGACACCTCTCTGTGGTATTTAACTGGTCCGGTCCTCAGCCAGGGGGCGTGGTAAGGTATGTTACCATCAGTAGACAGAGGTAGGTGTCGGACACCTCTCTGTGGTATTTAACTGGTCCGGTCCTCAGCCAGGGGGCGTGGTAAGGTATGTTACCATCAGTAGACGGAGGTAGGTGACGGACACCTCTCTGTGGTATTTAACTGGTCCGGTCCTCAGCCAGGGGGCGTGGTAAGGTATGTTACCATCAGTAGACGGAGGTAGGTGACGGACACCTCTCTGTGGTATTTAACTGGTCCGGTCCTCAGCCAGGGGGCGTGGTAAGGTGTTGTGTACCATCAGCAGACGGAGGTAGGTGACGGACACCTCTCTGTGGTATTTAACTGGTCCGGTCCTCAGCCAGGGGGCGTGGTAAGGTATGTTACCATCAGTAGACGGAGGTAGGTGACGGACACCTCTCTGTGGTATTTAACTGGTCCGGTCCTCAGCCAGGGGGCGTGGTAAGGTATGTTACCATCAGCAGACGGAGGTAGGTGTCGGACACCTCTCTGTGGTATTTAACTGGTCCGGTCCTCAGCCAGGGGGCGTGGTAAGGTATGTTACCATCAGTAGACAGAGGTAGGTGTCGGACACCTCTCTGTGGTATTTAACTGGTCCGGTCCTCAGCCAGGGGACGTGGTAAGGTATGTTACCATCAGTAGACAGAGGTAGGTGACGGACACCTCTCTGTGGTATTTAACTGGTCCGGTCCTCAGCCAGGGGACGTGGTAAGGTATGTTACCATCAGTAGACAGAGGTAGGTGGCGGACACCTCTCTGTGGTATTTAACTGGTCCGGTCCTCAGCCAGGGGGCGTGGTAAGGTATGTTACCATCAGTAGACGGAGGTAGGTGGCGGACACCTCTCTGTGGTATTTAACTGGTCCGGTCCTCAGCCAGGGGGCGTGGTAAGGTGTTGTGTACCATCAGCAGACGGAGGTAGGTGACGGACACCTCTCTGTGGTATTTAACTGGTCCGGTCCTCAGCCAGGGGGCGTGGTAAGGTGTTGTGTACCATCAGCAGACGGAGGTACGTGACGGACACCTCGCTGTGGTATTTAACTGGTCCGGTCCTCAGCCAGGGGGCGTGGTAAGGTATGTTACCATCAGCAGACGGAGGTAGGTGTCGGACACCTCTCTGTGGTATTTAACTGGTCCGGTCCTCAGCCAGGGGGCGTGGTAAGGTGTTGTGTACCATCAGCAGACGGAGGTAGGTGACGGACACCTCTCTGTGGTATTTAACTGGTCCGGTCCTCAGCCAGGGGGCGTGGTAAGGTGTTGTGTACCATCAGCAGACGGAGGTAGGTGACGGACACCTCTCTGTGGTATTTAACTGGTCCGGTCCTCAGCCAGGGGGCGTGGTAAGGTGTTGTGTACCATCAGCAGACGGAGGTAGGTGACGGACACCTCTCTGTGGTATTTAACTGGTCCGGTCCTCAGCCAGGGGGCGTGGTAAGGTATGTTACCATCAGTAGACGGAGGTAGGTGACGGACACCTCGCTGTGGTATTTAACTGGTCCGGTCCTCAGCCAGGGGGCGTGGTAAGGTGTTGTGTACCATCAGTAGACGGAGGTAGGTGACGGACACCTCTCTGTGGTATTTAACTGGTCCGGTCCTCAGCCAGGGGACGTGGTAAGGTATGTCACCATCAGTAGACGGAGGTAGGTGACGGACACCTCTCTGTGGTATTTAACTGGTCCGGTCCTCAGCCAGGGGGCGTGGTAAGGTATGTCACCATCAGCAGACAGAGGTAGGTGTCGGACACCTCTCTGTGGTATTTAACTGGTCCGGTCCTCAGCCAGGGGACGTGGTAAGGTATGTTACCATCAGTAGACAGAGGTAGGTGACGGACACCTCTCTGTGGTATTTAACTGGTCCGGTCCTCAGCCAGGGGGCGTGGTAAGGTATGTTACCATCAGCAGACGGAGGTAGGTGTCGGACACCTCTCTGTGGTATTTAACTGGTCCGGTCCTCAGCCAGGGGGCGTGGTAAGGTATGTTACCATCAGTAGACAGAGGTAGGTGGCGGACACCTCTCTGTGGTATTTAACTGGTCCGGTCCTCAGCCAGGGGGCGTGGTAAGGTATGTTACCATCAGTAGACGGAGGTAGGTGGCGGACACCTCTCTGTGGTATTTAACTGGTCCGGTCCTCAGCCAGGGGGCGTGGTAAGGTGTTGTGTACCATCAGTAGACGGAGGTAGGTGTCGGACACCTCTCTGTGGTATTTAACTGGTCCGGTCCTCAGCCAGGGGACGTGGTAAGGTGTTGTGTACCATCAGTAGACAGAGGTAGGTGTCGGACACCTCTCTGTGGTATTTAACTGGTCCGGTCCTCAGCCAGGGGACGTGGTAAGGTATGTTACCATCAGCAGACAGAGGTAGGTGTCGGAGGGAGGGAAGATTTGAATCCAGAACGGAGAGAAGGTGAGGGAGGCGATGGAAGGACTAAGTAGATGCCAATCATAACACGACCAGTGGACTAAGTAGATGTCAATCATAACACGACCAGTGGACTAAGTTGATGTCAATCATAACACGACCAGTGGACTAAGTAGATGTCAATCATGACACGACCAGTGGACTAAGTAGATGCCAATCATAACACGACCAGACTAGGACTAAAATCGCCAGCGACCGTCTCTTTCGCCCCTGCTCACCGGCCGGTTGGCGGCGGCGACGTTGTACTTGCTGATGAATGACTGAGTCATGGTGAGCGCGTGCGCCAGTCCCATGGTGCGGTGGTCCGGGTGGCTCGGCGGCAGGTATTTGAGCAAATCCTGCAACAACACAGGATCACGCAGAGTCACGAATAGCAACGCAATACGGCCGAACTGAGTACTCACCCGCTTAGCATGCCGCTGCTGACCGAATGCAATGGCCACTTCTCACGCTCCCCGTGCAAGATATGATACCACTGCAATCCGAGTCAAGCAGCCAACAGCCCTTCCGTCATCCCAAACAAGAGGCCACTCACTCAGCCGAGCGCTTACCTACCAGCTCCACTATCAATGCTACTACATTGATCACACCGACACAAACACGGCGTGGTTATTCCACACCAGCGCGGCGGCTGGTTCTTTTCCCACTGATTCCCCAAGTGAAGGGAACACCGTGTAACACCAATCGACACCCTGTCAAGTTGAACACGCATGCCATGCTATCGTCGGGCGTTCTCTGTCAAACGGTTCACGAACGCCTCTATGCAAAATGTTTTCTAAGTCGACTCTGCATTCCACTAGGAAAAGAAGTCATGTCTATTTTATCTCAGCTGTTGACACGTCTCCCCCCCCTCACCGTCTCCCCCTCACCGTCGCCGTGCCACGCGACTCACGTGCAGTACGGGCGCGTTCTGCTGGACGCGCGCCACCGGCTTGTGCAGCAGCTCCTCCAGTGAGGGCGTCTGGCCCTGCAGAGAGCGCAGCTTGATGCAGCGCGTGATCTCGGCGAATGCGGGGCTGTTGGCCGAGCAGCGGCGCACCGTCTCCAGCGCGTGCCGGTAGTTCTGCAGGTAGGCGCCGTACACCCCCATGTTCTCCGCCTGCACACACACACACATAACGGGGGATGTGTCAGTGAGGAGGGCATCACACACACATAACGGGGGATGTGTCAGTAAGGAGGGCATCACACACACATAACGGGGGATGTGTCAGTGAGGAGGGCATCACACACACATAACGGGGGATGTGTCAGTAAGGAGGGCATCACACACACATAACGGGGGATGTGTCAGTGAGGAGGGCATCACACACACACATAACGGGGGATGTGTCAGTGAGGAGGGCATCACACACACATAACGGGGGATGTGTCAGTAAGGAGGGCATCACACACACACATAACGGGGGATGTGTCAGTAAGGAGGGCATCACACACACATAACGGGGGATGTGTCAGTGAGGAGGGCATCACGCACACATACCGGGGGATGTGTCAGTAATGAGGGCATCACACACACATAACGGGGGATGTGTCAGTAAGGAGGGCATCACACACACACATAACGGGGGATGTGTCAGTAATGAGGGCATCACACACACATAACGGGGGATGTGTCAGTAAGGAGGGCATCACACACACATAACGGGGGATGTGTCAGTAAGGAGGGCATCACACACACACACACATAACGGGGGATGTGTCAGTGAGGAGGGCATCACACACACATAACGGGGGATGTGTCAGTAAGGAGGGCATCACGCACACATACCGGGGGATGTGTCAGTGAGGAGGGCATCACACACACATACCGGGGGATGTGTCAGTGAGGAGGGCATCACGCACACATACCGGGGGATGTGTCAGTAATGAGGGCATCACACACACATAACGGGGGATGTGTCAGTAAGGAGGGCATCACGCACACATACCGGGGGATGTGTCAGTAATGAGGGCATCACACACACATAACGGGGGATATGTCAGTAAGGAGGGCATCACACACACATAACGGGGGATGTGTCAGTGAGGAGGGCATCACGCACACATACCGGGGGATGTGTCAGTAATGAGGGCATCACACACACATAACGGGGGATGTGTCAGTAAGGAGGGCATCACGCACACATAACGGGGGATGTGTCAGTGAGGAGGGCATCACGCACACATACCGGGGGATGTGTCAGTAATGAGGGCATCACACACACATAACGGGGGATGTGTCAGTAAGGAGGGCATCACACACACATAACGGGGGATGTGTCAGTGAGGAGGGCATCACACACACATAACGGGGGATGTGTCAGTAAGGAGGGCATCACACACACATAACGGGGGATGTGTCAGTAATGAGGGCATCACACACACATAACGGGGGATGTGTCAGTGAGGAGGGCATCACACACACATAACGGGGGATGTGTCAGTGAGGAGGGCATATCAGTCTGAGCAGACATAGCAGGGCGTGTCAGAAGGCAGGGTGGAGCACACGACGTATGTGGAGAGACGGGAGGAGCACGGCAGGGGGGAAATAATAGCCGGTCTCCGTCCAGACAGATATAGACAGACAGAGGGTAGAACGCGTCACAGAAAAGGCGCTTCCCCTCTGAGAAGATGGGATGAAATGGTACAGCGTTTGCCAAAACAAAAGCGGAGAAAAAAGATACAATGGTCGATAACGCTCGGCGGGGCTTCTACTGCTGCTGTGGCGATTTGGCGTGCGGAGTTTTACTGCATTTACAACACCATAACAAATAACATTGCCGCTTCCATACTCAACTCAAGATGGATGACAACCAAAGTATTGATTTCCATTAACTTCCATCGTCTCGTGCCCATTATAACGCGAAAAGATACTTCGTTAGCGAATCATTACCACTGAACAAAACCTGTCCATATGCATAAAGTAAGAGCAACTGCTACAAAGGTCCACTGGATAGGTAACACAGCTTAAGGCACAGAGGAAGCTAAATCTCCACATGTGTACCGTGGCACTCTACTGTGATAGTTTACCGTGACAGTTTAGGTACCGTGGCAGTTTACCATGGTAGTTAACCATGCCAGTTTACCGTCACAGTCCCCTGTTCAGTGATGCACGACTCGGGGCCGGGGCCGGGGCCGGGGGACCAGGGGTGCTGTGTCGACTGCGACACGCGCCCCTGCATCCGCCGGTCACGCCACTTTGCCCACCCTCCGGCCGGCTGGCCCGGGCCTTCTGGTCGGCGGTGACTCAGTGGACAACTATCGGAGGTGACGCACACCGGTGGTGCGGTGACCGTGTGACGCCGCCCGGTGACCATGTGACGCCGCCCGGTGAGGGGCGGCCAGTGGGCACCGAACGCAGTCGTTAGCGTCCTCCCGTCCCTCCTGACGGCCATTGTTCTCAGGAGGTGAGCCAGAAGAGCGATGGGCCCTCCGTCCCCTGGCTCGGACCAACCCCATGGTTCTGGACACTGGAGCAGTTTTTACACGCATTGTCGAGGCTACCGTGCAAATCAAATTGTTTCCAGGGAGACAATGCCAGCCAGGAATTCGCAGCGACTTCACGCACTGTAGCTACGGCCGGAGTAGCGGTCAGCGATCAACTGATATACCTACCTACAACCTAACTGTATGTGGCACATTCACTCTGCATCCGGCTTACACCCGTCTGTCCGCTTTAAGCAGACATCGCTCCCTCCCGCACTGAGTACAGTCTGGGTGCCTCTCCCTCGATAGCCGGCGATCAGCCTGTCCGTGCTATCTGGACGATGTGCATCTGACCCTTCACCAGATCGGTCTCCACGGCCCGCCGGCTCTGGCTCGTCGCTGACAGCCGCGGGATGCCCGGGTAAACAGCGGCAGTGTACCGTGACGGCCTTATCGGCTCCCACAGCTGAGCAGCAGCTCTGTCACACGTGCCCGACATGGAGCGGCGATACCGGCGACACCCGAGACGCCGCGCAGCTCCGTCTGCAGACGGAGGACCGAGTGTTTATAACGGGGTTTCACATTTGTCATCGTCGCGGTTTGCGGCATTTTGCGCATGTGCATCAAAGCCGGCCGCGCAAGTCGCGCTGACGTCGCGAAACAACGGAGGCCAGGGGTGTTAACAGGACGTGGTGAGAGACGAACGGCTCAAAATGACAACATCTGACTAAGTAAACAAATCCAAACTGCTGCAGATATGCCAGCACATCGTGTCACACATTTATCAACATCAGACACGAGGACCGTGTGCAATATACTGCCACTGACCTGCGGCCGTACTGGGCTGTGGTTAGAAGATGGCAATCAACACTGCAGGAGCTGACTATAGAACCGACTACAGGAGGCGCCCCACCAGGAAAGGACTGCGGTCAGCAGTTAGCTAACAAATACCACGTGACGCACGCTCGGAAATTATCGCGGCGTGACAGGTCCACTCATGAAGAGTCGTTGGACCGCAGAGCCAACGCGGAGCCAACGCGGAGCCAGGGCCTAGCTATGTTGCCAGTCACGTCTTGACGATCAGCGCTCCGGAGCGGAGGGTGCTCAGGGCCGAAGGTGCCGTGATAGCCTGAACGGCGGGACTCAGGCGGGACTCAGGCGGGACTCAGGCGGTACCCACCGGCAGACCTCGCCCCGCCCCCGCCCGCGGCCCCCGGCGCACCCCGCGGTGTCGCCGGCGGTTTTTGCCACGTTGCTCGGCACGCGCCGCGCGGGAGGGGGTCACTCGGTTGGCTCTGGATCGACGCCAGCACTGCGGAAGTCCCGCCACGTACCGTCCGGGAGGGCGGCACCGGTCGGCCCTCGGCAGGTTCACCGGGGGAAAATTCAGGCTCGCACACGACCTTTGTCGAATTAATATAACGTACATTTGTGTACCGACAATGTGTACGACAATCTCAGCACGATGCAAACAATTTAATTACGACAGCAACCGAAATACAACTTATCTCTTCGCCTTATCCTTTAAACTAGAAATTACAAATGTAACCTTACGTGTTAAATGTGCACCAACCATAGCGGCTCGGAAAGCCTGGGATTCCATGTTCTCTCCGTTCTCCCGAGACAAACACGTCCATTGCCGGCGCGGAGTCAGATCGATCCCGGCACAGCGTTACCCGTTCGTTACCCCCCTGCAGCCCGGCCCGGCACACGCGCCGCGCCGCTGCCGCTGCCGCCAATGGCCGCCGGGATCGCGCCATAAACCGGTCCTTCACTGAGCGAAGCGCCGGGCCCCGCCGCGCTGACGGTCCGCCACCCGACCACGCCGCCGGGCCGGGCCTTGTCATCCGCCGCCCTCGGCCGGTACACGACCCGGGAAATGAGGGGGTGGGGGTGGGGGGTGACAGGACGGTGACGCCGGTCAATCCTCCCAAGGCAGTGGGGAACTGAGACAGAAAGACGTTTCGAGTTAGAGAGGCAGAGAGCTGGACAGAGAGAAGCAGCGACCGTCTGTATGTGGCCAGTATGTCGATTGAGACACGTGTTAGGTTCCCGAGGTGACAAAGGAAGGCGACGTCGTTTGCCGAATGACTTGTGTCAGAATGAGTTGCCGGACAAAGCGCCCGAATGCGAAGAATTGACACCGACTCTGACCTTGGCGCCGAATGGGAAAGGGATTGCTACCGACCTACATTCCAGGAACAATGGCCGCATCATTGCGCGGTCAGAATGCCGGCATTGATCAAACCGCTTTTTACCTGCGAAATATCCGTCACAACTGTGCCATCTGCGAGTATGGCAATCAACAATGCCTGACAATTATATCCTCTGATGCAGGAGTTGCAGCACCAGCCACGAGCCGAGTGTTCTCCTGCCGTGGGCTTTCCTCTCCCGTCGCGGCAGAGCTGTGTACGCGGCATTGTTTTAATCCGTCAGACAGTCGGCCTCGCTGAGTCGCTATAATCCTGGCTGAGAGCTGCCGGCCGGCGGCGGCTGAAGGTCAGCTTCTGAGCACGGCTGGTCAACACTCCGCTCCAGCAGCGACCCTGAGCTGAAGGGGCGTCTTCTCCTCGCTTAGAAGTGAACCGCAGCGTGGGCGGCTCTCTCAGTGGTCAGACGGTCAGATTAGTCACATCAAACGGGGAAAGAGACCAGACCAGAATGCGTGACAGACGTGTCCCCGCCGCCGACTCAATCGAATCTCCCGTCACACTGCCGTGCCGCAACGCCCTACCCAAGTCTCCAAGTTCCAGCCTATTGTGATTGTTTACTGTCGCAACTCGTAACGTTCAAGTTACCGTGGCGATATTTACCAGGTATTTGAACCGGGGTCCGATGGGCGAGTAACCGTCCCAGTTGGTGGTGGCCGCTGTCAGGCCCTCCAGGAAGTCAGAGTGCAGTCGGTGCAGCTCCGGGATCTTGAAGAAGATGGAGTTGAAGTCGTCCTGTGAGATCACCGGCCGGGACGTGCCGATCGTCGCCCTCAACACCTTCATGTACTGCGGGCAGGACGGGGAAGTCAGGACGGCAATCCCCCCCCCCCCCGCAAAGTAGCTGGCGGGGCTGTGTTCAAGGTCGGGGTAAATCAAAACAGCGAACACTAAGCGGACGTATAACGGGCGAGTCGCAACAACAAAGCGTCGGGGACTAGTCCCGGAAAAAACGGACTCACGACGACTGATCCAGAACAAGACCGGCGCTGCTCGCATCACGATTACGTGGCGATAAAGAAGTAGGGGGTAGAGTGGCAACATAATCGCACCCGGATAGAGGAGCCATTATAGAATCACGCCGTCTGATCTATATAGCATAACGGTCTGACGATGACCTGCACGCTATGCAGGATCATATGGTCGTGGATCATGTGGCGATTGTGACGGTGGCGATTGTGACGGTGGGATGGTGGCGATTGTGACGGTGACGATTGTGACGGTGGGATGGTGGCGATTGTGACTGTGGGATTGTGACGGTAGGATGGTGGCGATTGTGACGGTGGCGATTGTGACGGTGGGATGGTGGCGATTGTGACGGTGACGATTGTGACGGTGGGATGGTGGCGATTGTGACGGTGACGATTGTGACGGTGGGATGGTGGCGATTGTGACTGTGGGATTGTGACGGTAGGATGGTGGCGATTGTGACGGTGGCGATTGTGACGGTGGGATGGTGGCGATTGTGACGGTGGCGATTGTGACGGTGGGATGGTGGCGATTGTGACGGTGGCGATTGTGACGGTGGCGATTGTGACGGTGGCGATTGTGACGGTGGGATGGTGGCGATCGTGACGGTGGGATTGTGACGGTGTGATGGTGGAGATCATGACGGTGGGATTGTGACGATTGTGACGGTGGCGATCGTGACGGTGGGAAGGCGACGTTGACTGCGTCCCAGCAGGCACACAACTGGGTATAGTATCTAGAGACACAGACTGACTATCCATGAGAAAGACAGTAATCACAATCTGAAACGTTTGGGGTGAATTTGCTACACGTTTAGCTCCTCGCAACTTGATCACACCTAAGGTATCACGTGACTCGTAAACGACTCCAGGGAGGGAACCACCGCCTTACCTGCTGCGTGACGTTGAGACATTCGACATACATCGTCTCCGAGTCCAGCACGCTCTTCACCACCCGCCTGTATGTGCTGATCCGCTGGCTCTCCGACTGCGAACACAGCAGGCGATGACGTCATCAGGGGGTCATTACAGACGCGCACGACTCGCGAGCTCCGGGGAGGGGGGGGGGGGCAATCAGGCCAGCAGGGAGGCCCCGTGCCAGAGGCCGTCAGTTGGGCAGAGCCGCAGAGTATGCGCCTTACGCAACGTCCGCGCCAACAATGAGGTAACCAGCAAAACATGACCCATTTCAGGAGTGGTGATGTGGAATAATTAATTTGTACGGACCAGCAATGCTGCAAATGCGATTAGTACGGTATTTGGTGCAGATAATGGGTATCTGAGATAGGGACAAATACATCGCACATAATGTATGATTCAATACATAGCACAAAAGGCAGACATATGCAAGCGGTGTATCCCACAGTTAAATAACACAGAAACAATTATTATAATAATCAGCAACGTATTTGTTTCGTCCCATTTCCATTTCCCGACTTATTCCCAGAGCTTACCTAACAACAGCAGTTTTATATGCTGCAATTAGGCTCATTGTATCCGTTTAAGGCAACATAAATCAACCCAGGGCCAGCGACAGTAGCCCGCCAACAAAGCACAAACGAGCCTCACACGAAGGCGCTGAACCACAGCCGTACCACCCCGGCACGGCGGAAGGTACGAGTCCGGAGCCAGAGCCGGCACGGCGGAAGGTACGAGCCCGGAGCCAGAGCCGGCGCGGCGGAAGGTACTACCCGGAGCCAGAGCCGGCGCGGCGGAAGGTACTACCCGCAGCCAGAGCCGGCACGGCGGAAGGTACGACCCGGAGCCAGAGCCGGCACGGCGGAAGGTACGAGCCCGGAGCCAGAGCCGGCGCGGCGGAAGGTACTACCCGGAGCCAGAGCCGGCGCGGCGGAAGGTACTACCCGGAGCCAGAGCCAGCACGGCGGAAGGTACGACCCGGAGCCAGAGCCGGCGCGGCGGAAGGTACGAGCCCGGAGCCAGAGCCGGCGCGGCGGAAGGTACGACCCGGAGCCAGAGCCGGCGCGGCGGAAGGTACGACCCGGAGCCAGAGCCGGCGCGGGCCGACCGGTGAACTCAGTGACTCACTCGCCGCACCAGCTCGCTGAGTGCAAACTCCAGCGCTGAGCACACTCCCTCCCCGTCCCGATCCCCGGCCAGGTCCTCCACCCATTCCCGACATCAGACAGAAGCACCGCGCGAGTGGGCGAGCCGATAGCGCAGCGGCTTATAGCGGGAGTCGGCTGGTTTTATGTCGTGTGACTGCACGGTTCATACGGTACATACGGCGCACGGTGCACCGTGACACAGCACGGTGGCTGTGCACAGTCGTGCACGGACCGGGAGGGAGGGGGGACAGGAGAGGAGGAGGTACAGGGAGGGGGGGGGGGGCACGTGCGGCGCACCAGGGCGCCAGCCGCCGTCACGGGCTGTTCGCTGCTGCCGCTGCCGCCGGCGACAGCTGACTGGACGGACGCCGGATGCAGGTGTGGTCACGTGACCGGCCCGAGAGTGAGTCTGTGTGTAGGCATAAGTCACATTTACAATCGCATCAGATTCATGCTGAGGTACTTATGCTGGTGTTGGTATCGGGCTCTGGTTTTAGGCCACATTAACAGCCCAGGTGATATGGCGCGTATAACTGGTCATTCAATGCGGCGGGTGATCGCTGACAGCCGCTGTTCGGAAAGCTAAGCTGGTCTGAAAAATAGACTGGATCCGCGTCAGGGACGTAGCCAAGGAGGGGGTAGGGGGGTCACGGGGTCATGCCCTCCCCCCCCCCCCCCCTGAGCAAAATAAATTTACACTAGATAAAATTAGATTTTCTGACGACCCGACCGAACCCCCCCCCCCCCCTGGTCAACAACATATGGCTGAGGAGCGAAATTGGTTTCTACCACTGCCATGCCCCCCCCCCCCCTCCCTGAAAAAAAAATCCTGGCTACGTGCCTGATCTGCGCTGCCTAATACTGTATGCATAGAGAGCCTCAGTGACACTAAAATGGGCAGGACCGGGCAGATATTGAGAGCGTAGCCTTTGTGCGATATACGAGCAGCCCATTTAAAAACTAGTTTGGTCCATCTGCACACATTTCTTAGCCGGCGTGCTTATGCAAATTGCTACTTTGCAACGGCTTCCGTCATTTTATAGCATTTATCTGTAGTCTAGCAATGTCGTTGCAGAGCTTCATTTGAATTGTACGGGCTCTTTCGCAATGGAAGAACTGGTTGGGATATCATACTGTTAACGGTACTTGAGCGAAGGAATATCCGACAACGTTCAACACTCTTAAGTCTTAAAGGGAGGAGTTGCAATAGGTTTACGGTGATTGAAACAAGTGCAAATTAGTTTATTTTAGTGAACTATAGTAAATATTGCACGGCAGAGGCGGTTTCAGGGACTTGAAAAGGGGAGGTTTACAGGAAGTTATTTTATATATTTTGCCTCCTTTTTCGCTAACTTGGCACCGCCTATGCATGCAAATATGCTTTATAACTGTTGTTTCCGATGTCACAATAGCGCATAATTTCATTTATCGAAAAAAGAGAGAAAATAGACGGTTTTATAAGGCATTTATTTTACCCCAAAATTTAGTGACCTGAAAACGCCTATGATTTTTGAATTTTCAAAAGTCACTATCATATATCACTCCCCAATTCAATCTCTATCGACCCCCCATTAGTTGCGTTGAAATCGGTTGATAAACATGACAGCTGTGTTGGATCACAAATCCCTCTAATATTTGTAGTTTTTGCCCCCCTGTTGCCCCCTATCAAAAATTTAGTTTTTTTATAAATGTAGATCGTGTTGAGGCGAATCAAACGCCGTTTGATTTGTTAAAATCCGACGGGTAGATCTCGAGATCTCCGGGGGGGGGGGGGGCGGAATCCCCCCCCCCCACTGCCACTAATAGGGGTAGCCAGGAGCCTGCCACTAATAGGGTTAAAGGGGAATATTTACCTTTCGATCCATTTTTTTCTGCATTATCTTATGCAACACGTATGGTATAAAATTGATAGTCTCAATTTAAAAATCAAATCACAACTTTTTGTATTTCGAAAATTATTCTTTTGAGAAATATAAAATACAAGTACATATACTTCTTTCGGAGTTCGTGATCGGTGTATCCCTTCACTATTGGGCCATATCTGGCGCTATTGTTTCAATCTGTTCAACGTTGAATACCTCCGTCGAATTACCTCTTAAGTCTTAACAAATCGCATACACTAAATATACGTCGTCGAAGGGGGCTAAATTAAACCGCCGAATGCAACACGGTTTTCTTAAATGTGTATTGATTGATTACGGAAAAACGGTTCAGATAAATGCTTCATGTGTGCATTGTAATGTATTACATACCTGTATGTTGAAAATTAATTGGGAAAACATAATTTGTATAATGAGTCGAGAACACTAAATAGGTTGCCATCCGGGGCCAAACTAAACTGCCGATTTCAATGAACTTTTTTCAAATGCTTGTTGATTGTTCATAAAAGTTGGTACTGAATCGCAAAAGATAGAGCGCAGGAAACATATTACATACCGTCATGATTACGAGCGAGCGCGAAGCGCTCGCTCGTCCTTCCGTGGTATATGGGCAAAATCTGAATATGAGCGGCCTGGTCCGAACCGGCCCGACCCGGCCCGACCCGGCCCGTGGCGACGCTTTTGAGAAGCTAATATCTCTGCAACCGCACGTCTGATTGACAAGTGGGTTTCTTTGCTGAGTAGCCCCATCCAACCTAACCTGTTTGAGACCAGTGCCGACTCATGTGGGTGACTACCACTGCGCGTGGCGCGTGCCGCGTGAGGGGTGTTGAAAAGTGTTTTCGCGTAAAAACTCCGCAACGGCTGGGCCGATTGTGTTCAAATTTGGTGTGTGGTTAGTGACATCTCAGCCGCCACTTTCCCACAAGTCAGGGGTGGGGTGCTTCTGCACGTGCGCACGTGCACACCCCTATTCTATATCTCAGGAACGGCTGAGCCGTTTGTGTTCAAACTTGGTGTGTGGTTAGGGACCTCTCAGCCGCCTCTTTCCCACGAGTCAGGGATGGGGTGCCTCTGCACGTGCGCACCCTTTGTGTGTGTCTCAGAAACTACTTGCCCGATCGAGTTGAAATTCACCATACATTTCGTACGCGCTTGCTCGTTCATCGCCAACTACGGCGCCTTACTGATAAATAACCATGCGTAGACAGGCTAATATTAGCTCGGACATTGAATTTGTTACCAAGTGCTTGACGAGTACCGACCGTTGGCGTTATAAGCGTGGAACGCTTATCAACTTTAACTTCAAATATCTTGGGCTAGGGGCATTTGTATGCAAAATGTGATTGGATAACTTAGAAGCTGAGTGCTTCTTCCCATTTCAAGTGCTAACTCCATTTTTGTGGAAAAAGGTAATGATTTCCCTTTAAACGTAGCTATATGGTGTCTGCTTAAAAGAACCAGCCTGCTCATTTTCCGTTGAATGCGGTAAGAGTCGCATTTCAAAACCAATTGTCAAAGGGATGTTTATTTTAATGAACTTAAACAAGCTCAAAGGCATCGTATGGAGCACTAAAGCTTCACTCGTAACAAACCATCATTAAACGTCTTGGGAGAAGTTGACACTTTTGAACGTACACGTTGCAAAGAATCCGTAAACCACGCGACAAAACATGTGCATAAAGTACCTAACCGTGAACAAGAAAGGAATGAATTGGCTGGGTATTTTACTGTTCTCAACCGATATAAAAATACTCCCCAGCAGCTGCATGATGATGTTACATCAATGAATGTTTTCATGTGGGTGTAAGATACGCTATTTCAATACACCGTTTCTGTACTGAAATGAGACAACACATGCCAGGACCGACAATGTCCGCTACGAAAACAATGGCAGCCAACAAACTGTAGGCGGCCGCACACTAGGCCATTCGGCGCGCGATATACTGCGACATTCCGCCTCGGAAAATCGCGTCGATACCGCTGAATATCGTCCTTGTTCCGGCGGATTCGGCGCTGTCTGCTCGCGAGATTCCGCCCCGCCGACCTACAGCATGTCGCAACCTGTGCCTACAGCCTGTCACAAGGTAAATTAATGATGGACATTTTTCGACGAAGATGTAAGTTTAGAACCACGAAACTTTTAGATAACAAATTTCACAGCGGCAAGAGCATGCTGTGCAAAATTTGTACCTCTGTCTTGCATATATTCGCCACTGTTGCCTGATCAATTTTGTTGTCCGCGGCTCCGCGGCGTTCAGTTGCGGAAAAAAGCTCGTTCGAATCAGCTTTTTACCGCCGGTCCGCAGATGGCCGGCCGACGACATTCGTCCGCGATTTTTGACGTTTCGGCTGACGCGAACGCGGAAAGTCGCTAAAGATGCGCGGAAAGTCGTAGCGTTATCGCGACCTCTGCGCGCCGAATGGCCTAGTGAGCGGCCGCCTTAAGGCGGCCGCACACTAGGCCATTCGGCGCGCGATATACTGCGACATTCCGCCTCGGAAAATCGCGTCGATACCGCTGAATATCGTCCTTGTTCCGGCGGATTCGGCGCTGTCTGCTCGCGAGATTCCGCCCCGCCGACCTACAGCATGTCGCAACCTGTGCCTACAGCCTGTCACAAGGTAAATTAATGATGGACATTTTTCGACGAAGATGTAAGTTTAGAACCACGAAACTTTTAGATAACAAATTGCACAGCGGCAAGAGCATGCTGTGCAAAATTTGTACCTCTGTCTTGCATATATTCGCCACTGTTGCCTGATCAATTTTGTTGTCCGCGGCTCCGCGGCGTTCAGTCGCGGAAAAAAGCTCGTTCGAATCAGCTTTTTTCCGCCGGTCCGCAGATGGCCGGCCGACGACATTCGTCCGCGATTTTTGACGTTTCGGCTGACGCGAACGCGGAAAGTCGCTAAAGATGCGCGGAAAGTCGTAGCGTTATCGCGACCTCCGCGCGCCGAATGGCCTAGTGAGCGGCCGCCTTAATAACCGGGAAAGTTCGCGTGTTTGTTGTCGTTTCCGTTGCGGTCCGACTCTCCCAGGTTATCAACTAAGGGCGGGGGGACACATGGCGAACTGTACCCGGCTCTGAAGGTTAGCAAACCGCGGCCCGATAGCCATGCATTGTCAACAGGCGACTGTCACCCGGACACGGCGTAGTCATCCGCGCATATCGCTACACAAATATTGGCGAAACTGAACTGTGATTTTCAACGTGGTCTACACTGGCAATGGGTACTGGTAGGATTTGAACTGAAGGGTATCGTACTTGGAGGTGAATCACCTCCAATAAACATGGTGGAGAATCATACGTCCATGATGACTCACTGAGAAGTAAAAAGCGAGATCACTTGCTAAACCCGAAATAGCTGGCACCTGACACTACCTATGCTGGCACCTGACACTACCTATGTCATCTTCCGTTTGTTTGCTTCCGTTTACTCCCATCGGCGTCTATAACAGAGGTTGAGTATGTCTTCGTACCCCTGCTCCGGCGGACCCCAGCCCTCTGGCGGCCGTGACCGTTACAGGGAGCGTGACCCAGTCTCGGCGCCTTGATGCACCACGGCGGCTCAGAGCGGGCCCATTGCACCATCAGCCGCCGTCAACACAGTGAGGACAACCCGTCCAACGGGTCCTCACAGACTGACGCACGGCCTATCAGATGGAGACGGGGTGGGTGGGGGAGGGGTGGGGATAGCAACAGGCTCCGACCTGGGCCTCCCGATCCGACCCGGTCCAGCCAGCCGGCCGCTGCTGGGAGCTGAGACGCCTCTGAGCCCAGAGGACGCGGCGGCACGGCAGTATAACGGCAGCGGATTGCCGGACAGGAGACAGGCATCTCCGGACTCCGAGGCCAGAGGGTGCGGAGGAGCGGCGGCAGTGTGGCGGCTGTGGAGCGCTGGGCAGGAGGCAGGCGCCCTGCAGGTGGTGCCGACTGCTGAATCATCCGACGTCCCGCCCCGTACGATCCTATCGCCTCTGACACGGCCCCGGATCCGGTGGCGCCGCCTGGCGGTGGTGACGGCGGCAGGGTCACGTCGCAACACCGCCCGCTCAAGAGGGCAGCAACCCTAGCCGGTCCACACCGACACAGAGAACCGCGCTCCAATTGTCTCCCATTGACACCCGACCGCCGGATCAGGATCAGGATCAACCTACAGAGAACCCCTAGCCGGTCCACACCGACACAGAGAACCGCGCTCCAGTTGTGTCCTATTGACACCCGACCGCCGGATCAGGATCAGGATCAACCTGCAGAGCAGGCTGCACCACCGCTACTGCACCCCAGCGGCGGACCATATTGCAGCGCTCCTCGGCGTCAGCCGTATCTCTGCACCATTCCCCTCCCCTCCCTAGGAGGAGTTAGTATCAGATCGTGACCCATGACCCGGCGACGCCAGCAGAAGACTCACCTGCTGCTCCGGGCCCACGCTGGACTCCCGTCGTGACGGCGACGGCAGCGGAGGCGCAGATGAGCCGTCCACGGAGCTGCCGTAGACACCTGGCGACGCATAGGGGAGGAGCTGGGTCAGTCACGGCCGTCACGCGACGGCGACAGAGGGGCGCTCCCGGCACAATCCCGGCACAATCCCGGCACAATCCCGGCACAATCCCGGCACAATCCCGGCACAATCCCGGCACAATCCCGGCATAATCCCGGCACAATCCCGGCACAATCCCGGCACAATCCCGGCACAATCCCGGCACAATCCCGGCATAATCCCAGCACAATCCCGGCGCACTGCTGAATTACACATGGTGCACTCTCCCAACACTCCCGGTCCAGCACACACGCCGCGCACAGACGGAATAAGCTGAAACTGTCCTGACCAACTTCTAGTGCAGCTTCGGTTCGATCGTGAAATGCACAATGCATATTCATAACTCTTACGTTCTTGAAACAGTCACACACTTTCAAACAGCGTTTCGCCACTAGCCGGATTACTCTGCACCACTTCCAAACGCTCACAGCCGTTCACTAGCCGAACACAGACGTTCACAGCCGTTCACTAGTCGGACTTTCAGACGCTCACAGCCGTTCACTAGCCGGACTTTCAGACGCTCACAGCCGTTCACTAGCCGGACTTTCAGACGCTCACAGCCGTTCACTAGCCGAACACAGACGTTCACAGCCGTTCACTAGTCGGACTTTCAGACGCTCACAGCTGTTCACTAGCCGGACTTTCAGACGCTCACAGCCGTTCACTAGCCGGACTTTCAGACGCTCACAGCCGTTCACTAGCCGGACTTTCAGACGCTCACAGCCGTTCACTAGCCGGACTTTCAGACGCTCACAGCCGTTCACTAGCCGGACTTTCAGACGCTCACAGCCGTTCACTAGCCGGACTTTCAGACGCTCACAGCCGTTCACTAGCCGGACTTTCAGACGCTCACAGCCGTTCACTAGCCGGACTTTCAGACGCTCACAGCCGTTCACTAGCCGGACTTTCAGACGCTCACAGCCGTTCACTAGCCGGACTCACAGCCGTTCACTAGCCGGACTCACCACATCCCCTGCATAGAACAAGGTCACCAGCGTGACATAAAAACCAGCAGCGGTCAGTGGTGATAACGTGGCTTTGAGTGTCGTAAATGAAGACATAACGGTCATCTGGCTTCGGTTAACCGTCTCTCCGCCCAGTCCACGTCAGCCCGGGTCTGCCTCTCTGCTCAGTGACCGCCAGTCCATTGGATTTCATTGTCAGTGCATTCATTGGATGGTCGCGGTTCTCAATGTCAGCGCGCAGCAGCGAGGGCCGAGTTAGGATGCGTCCGGCAGACTGACCTGACCCCCAGCCGGCCCAAGTAAACAAGGTCAGGGGGGATTGGTATTGGTACCGGCCGGCCCCGCAGTGCGCAGTAGCTGCAGCGGTCGTGGCGGCGCTCTCATCCCGTATGCGACCCGCATCCGGTCCTCATTGGACGGCGCATTTGGAGCGCCCAGACACCAGCCGGACCAGGCCACGGGTCTCGCCGATCCCGTGTCCAACTACGCATCTGAGACGTCCTCCTTCCGCCAGTCGGACACCTCTGACTCAGGAAGGGTCCCGTGTCCCACACTGACACCGATTCCACGGAGCGGCTCCATGGGCGCATCAAGCGCTGACCGTCCAACTCCGCTCTACACCTGGTATTCTGCGGCGTCATCGGTCGGCGGCCGGCGCCGCTCCCGGGGCGGGCCAAAGGGACGCCGCCGCTAAATCAGCTCACAGGTAATCACAGACTGAAGACGGGTTGCCGCGCCAGAGACGATTCGTCGCGGTCGCCCGACCTTGGCGGGACCTTCGATCGAAAGGTCGGCCGGTCGGGTCGACGCTCGGCGGTTCGTCCCCCCGGCGGTGGGCGTGGTTATCGTACGTGACTCCGTAAGCCGGAGTCGCGCCGAGATGATCCAGCGGGGAGTACTGCGCGGAAGAGGTTCTTACACAGCGCACAATGAATAGCACAGCGTGGTGCCAGTGTTGGTGAGGGAGCACCGTAAACACTAGCGCTTCACGCTAGCGACTTCTGCCTGAGATGGACAATTTACTGAATCCCTTTCCATCCTCGCTGCACAGTGCACATGGTTCCCCCTCACAGAGCCAGGGCGGGCGGGCGGCCCCCGGGGTCTGATTACGGGAGCCGGGGGCAGGGAGCTCCGAGATCCCCTCCCGACTCGCTGGATTGAGCGGGGTGCGGGGTGTGGGGTACTGATCTGAGCGGGGTGCTGGTGCGGGGTACTGATTTGAGCGGGGTGCGGGGTGCTGGTGCGGGGTACTGATTTGAGCGGGGTGCTGGTGCGAGGTACTGATCTGAGCGGGGTGCTGGTGCGGGGTACTGATCTGAGCGGGGTGCGGGGTGCTGGTGCGGGGTACTGATCTGAGCGGGGTGCTGATGCGGGGTACTGATCTGAGCGGGGTGCTGGTGCGGGGTACTGATCTGAGCGGGGTGCTGGTGCGGGGTACTGATCTGAGCGGGGTGCTGGTGCGGGGTACTGATCTGAGCGGGGTGCGGGGTGCTGGTGCGGGGTACTGATCTGAGCGGGGTGCTGGTGCGGGGTACTGATCTGAGCGCGGTGCTGGTGCGGGGTACTGATCTGAGCGGGGTGCTGGTGCGGTCGATGCCGGGAGTTGCAGGAACAATGCGGCGTCGGTCTGATCCACCAGCCCCCGCCAGACGACACGTGCATCGCGCAGGGGGAGGTCGGAGGGGGGACAGCAGACTGGTGCATCGTCAGCAGGGGTCAGCTGAGTCAGCGGACTGGATGCCAGGGTGGATCAGCGCGGCGGCTCACGTCAGCAGAGTTCAGCTGACCTCACGTCAGCCGAGTTCAGCTGACCTCACGTCAGCAGAGTTCAGCTGATCTCACGTCAGCAGAGTTCAGCTGATCTCACGTCAGCAGAATTCAGGTGATCTCACGTCAGCAGAGTTCAGCTGACCCCACGTCAGCAGAGTTCAGCTGATCTCACGTCAGCAGAGTTCAGCTGATCTCACGTCAGCAGAGTTCAGCTGACCTCACGTCAGCAGAGTTCACCCGATGTTGGCCGACTCCGATATCTGGACAGAGAAGCTACACACATCAGACGGGTCTGATCTAACGGAGCCTGTTAAACAGTTCAGACACACCAATCGCCCTGTGTCTGGAGAACGGGCCTATGATTGGCCTGATATAATTCCTGTGATTACGATGAGTGATCAGTGGAGAGGTCTCTGCGGAACAATATCGCTCCTGATCTATATCGCTCCTGATCTCTATCGCTCCTGATTATATCGCTCCTGATTATATCGCTCCTGATCAATATCGATCCTGATCTCTATCGCTCCTGATCTCTATCGCTCCTGATTATATCGCTCCTGATCAATATCGCTCCTGATCAATATCGCTCCTGATCTCTATCGCTCCTGATCTCTATCGCTCCTGATTGCTCCGATGGCAAGTAGCGGTCCGTCTGGAAACGTTCCACCTCAGCTTTCGTCATCCTGGACGAGCATCCCTAACGTGAACGAGTATCATCAACACCTCATCACCATTTGTAACCCACCTGCTCGTCACTGAGCACGGCATATGTATCACCCATCAGCCAGGCCCCCCTCGAGTAACGTTCCAGTGTCCTGACGACACCACACGTGCCACTGTGTCAGGCCACCGCCACTGGAGACACACGGAGAGAGTCCCGAGACACGGAGACACAGCCAGCTCAGCTCCCCCCCGCCAGCCAGCTGACACGTCTTCAACAATGCTCACCATCTACCGCGCCTCGGTCGGTCCGAGAGGCCGGCTGTCGGGCCGTTTTTCTGCCGCTCCTTTATACCGATCCGAACCTCCCCGCTGTCACACCTCCCCAGGGCCACACCTCCCGGAGAGAGAAGAGAGCTATTTCCACCGCGTTTCAAGGTGAGCGCAGGATAAACAGAGACGGCGAGGCGCCGCGCTCGTTCACGGCCCAGCACCGGTCGGTCGTGGTGTACGGCGGTGTTTACGTTGTGTACGCGGGAAATGCCACCGTCGTCCAAACAGAGATGTCACATGTCTGAATAGCGTGCCTTACGGGGAGAACAATACCTGGAGTTCGCTATACGGCGTGTTTATCCAGACGAGATGTGCAAAAGAGAAATCTCCGAATCTCCCCGATAACCATGGTAATTATCCAGTGTGCATGACTGCAGACTATTAGTTATGCAATCCATTCTGCAGACCATAGCACGAGCGGGAATATAGCAACAGTTTCAAGTGCAAACAACCAGAGGGCTCAACTTTGTTTGTCCGCTCGGAGGTGACGTAACCAGTAATGCCCACCCAATGTATCATCTATAACATTCGAGAATACGACAGGCGGCTGCAATCAGCATCGCCCGGAGCTCTAGGCTTGGTGATGCGCGATCACTACCCTCGCCCGGACCGGAACCCCGAGTCCGCCCCCCAGCATCACCCGGAGCTCTAGGCTTGGTGATGCGCGATCACTACCCTCCCTCGCCCGGCCCGCAACCCTGAGTCTGCCCCCCAGCATCCCCCGGAGCTCTAGGCTTGGTGATGCGCGATCACTACCCTCGCCCGGACCGGAACCCTGAGTCCGCCCCCAGCATCACCCGGAGCTCTAGGCTTGGTGATGCGCGATCACTACCCTCGCCCGGACCGGAACCCCGAGTCCGCCCCCAGCATCACCCGGAGCTCTAGGCTTGGTGATGCGCGATCACTACCCTCGCCCGGACCGGAACCCTGAGTCCGCCCCCCAGCATCGCCCGGAGCTCTAGGCTTGGTGATGCGCGATCACTACCCTCGCCCGGACCGGAACCCCGAGTCCGCCCCCCAGCATTGCCCGGAGCTCTAGGCTTGGTGATGCGCGATCACTACCCTCGCCCGGACCGGAACCCCGAGTCCGCCCCCAGCATCGCCCGGAGCTCTAGGCTTGGTGATGCGCGATCACTACCCTCGCCCGGACCGGAACCCTGAGTCCGCCCCCAGGAGCGTAGCTTCTCCAGACAAGTTGGGGGGGGGGGGGGGGGGGGGTTAGCTGGAAAAAAAATCGCTTAAAGTACCATACAAATTCATAAAATGCAGATTTATCCCCGGATTTGACCCACTTCTTCGTCAAAGTTGGGGGGGGGGGGGGCTGATGCCCTAACTGAATAGGAACCTACACCCCTGCCGCCCCCTCCATCACCACCACTCACCACTCCTATGCGGACCGGGAGGCCGGGCTTCCGGCGCGCCATATAACCGGTCTGGAGCGCCACAATGGCCGCACCTCCGCTCCTCAGTCATCTCCGACGAGACCGGGGCCGGGGCCGGGGCCGGGGCCGGGGGTGGGCTGGAGCCGCGAGGGGCAGGGGAGTCGTCTGTAACCGGTCTGGTGGTAATGGTGCATGGCACGGTCGGCTCAGTACGGTATAGCCGCAGCATCAGGCCGATGCTGATCACACTGTCACAGATGCCACCTGGGTGCGATCGTACCAGGTAATACAGCTCAGACTATCAGGTTTCGTCTCAGGCATTATTAAAAAGCAGAATTCACCATCCCTTGTAAATTAATTAGGCTTGCCGAATTCACGGCTTCGCTGTGCAGACCCCCATTCTGGAAGGTATTCATCGCCGCGCCGCGTCGGACCTACGTTAGAGCGGCTTCGGCTGCGCAGACCCCCATTCTGGAAGGTATTCATCGCCGCGCCGCGTCGGACCTACATTATAGCAGGTCAGACCCGCGTCAGACCTACATTATAGCAGGTCAGACCCGCGTCAGACCTACATTATAGCAGGTCAGACCCGCGTCGGACCTACATTATAGCAGGTCAGACCCGCGTCGGACCTACATTATAGCAGGTCAGACCCGCGTCGGACCTACATTATAGCAGGTCAGACCCGCGTCGGACCTACATTATAGCAGGTCAGACCCGCGTCGGACCTACATTATAGCAGGTCAGACCCGCGTCGGACCTACATTATAGCAGGTCAGACCCGCGTCGGACCTACATTATAGCAGGTCAGACCGGCGTCGGACCTACATTATAGCAGGTCAGACCCGCGTCGGACCTACATTATAGCAGGTCAGACCCGCGTCGGACCTACATTATAGCAGGTCAGACCCGCGTCGGACCTACATTATAGCAGGTCAGACCCGCGTCGGACCTACATTATAGCAGGTCAGACCCGCGTCGGACCTACATTATAGCAAGTCAGACCCGCGTCGGACCTACATTATAGCAGGTCAGACCCGCGTCGGACCTACATTATAGCAGGTCAGACCCGCGTCAGACCTACATTATAGCAGGTCAGACCCGCGTCAGACCTACATTATAGCAGGTCAGACCCGCGTCGGACCTACATTATATCAGGTCAGACCCGCGTCGGACCTACATTATAGCAGGTCAGACCCGCGTCGGACCTACATTATATCAGGTCAGACCCGCGTCGGACCTACATTATATCCGGTCGGAACGGTACACGACAGGCAGGGCCGGTCGGCCTGTTATACCGGGCGCGCTGACGTCAGCAGTTCTGGTGGAGAAGCCGCTCCTGCCGCCTTCGATGTGTGTTGGCCGATGGGTGCACTGAGAGAGGCGCTAAACCGGTCTGCCGTCCCGCCCTCCCTGTAACGGGAGGGGTAGGTTCGATGGAGGTCTGAGGCGGGCGCCACCTGTGCAGCAGACCCGGAACTTGCCCGGAACTTGTCCGGAAATTGCATGGAACACCCGGAACTTGGCTGACACCTGCCCGGAACACAGCCGGAGCTCGGCACTCGGCGGCCGTAAATTTAGCGTGACGGCTCCGTTGCTCGCGTGAGAAACGCGTCACTCTCACTTTCACTCGGTTTTGACGATTGGCCTGCCCCACCAGCCCCACCCAAATCCTAGCTAAACCTAACTAAACGAGCCCGTACGTGACCAGCGGTCGGGAGTAGTCGTGCTTCGTCCATACTACTGCAGCTACGCTACTGCATCACTCGGTCCTGAACTCGACACGTGCGTCAGACAGTCGTCTATCATCCATCACGAACAGAGCCGTGCAAGCTCGGCTGACGGCCGCCGCACCAAGCTCGGCTGTTACAGCTCTCAGACTGCAGCCCAGCTCGTCCACAGCTGCCTATTGTCATGAGCTGATGTCTGGTCTGACGGCGCTGACGAGCCGCCAAGGCCGCCTCTGCAGAGACTGGCTGTCTGACGCCCCAGCTGCAGGCGGTGCAGCCGGTCACTCATTGGTCACACTCCCGGAATCGGGGCACGACACGGCGGCCGACCTCCGGAATCTGGGCGCGACACGGCGGCCGACCTCAGCCCCGCGCACCACACAGGCGGCCGCCGCTCCGCCGTAATGGACGGCATTGAGACCTCCAGTGTCGGGAGAGCGGTGAGAGGAGCGTGCAGTTTCCCGCACGTGCGACCGTACCCATTGCCCAACATGGGGCAATTTGCCGCCGGCTAAGTGCTTTTGCTCGCCATGATGACACGCGTCGGTGACAGGCGACATGACAAGATAAACAAGCCGGCGACCGACCATATTACGCCGGTCCAGTCCATTACAATCCGGCCAGTGTTCCCTCTCTCTCAGTGGGACCGAATATTACGCCGGTTCAGTCCATTACACCCCGGCCAGTGTTCCCTCTCTCTCAGTGGGACCGAATATTACGCCGGTCCGGTCCATTACACCCCGGCCAGTGTTCCCTCCCTCTCAGTGGGACCGAATATTACGCCGGTCCAGTCCATTACACTCCGGCCAGTGTTCTCTCTCTCGCAGTGGGACCGAATATTACACCGGTCCGGTCCATTACACTCCGGCCAGTGTTCCCTCTCTCTCAGTGGGACCGAATATTACGCCGGTCCAGTCCATTACACTCCGGCCAGTGTTCCCTCTCTCTCAGTGGGACCGAATATTACGCCGGTCCGGTCCATTACACTCCGGCCAGTGTTCCCTCTCTCTCAGTGGGACCGAATATTACGCCGGTCCGGTCCATTACACTCCGGCCAGTGTTCCCTCTCTCTCGGTGGGACCGAATATTACGCCGGTCCGGTCCATTACA
Source organism: Chirona hameri (assembly GCA_036785665.1). Classification (NCBI taxonomy): domain Eukaryota; kingdom Metazoa; phylum Arthropoda; class Thecostraca; order Balanomorpha; family Balanidae; genus Chirona; species Chirona hameri. Next base: position 67,503 of record JAXIVJ010002947.1, read on the forward strand.
CTCCGGCCAGTGTTCCCTCTCTCTCAGTGGGACCGAATATTACGCCGGTCCGGTCCATTACACCCCGGCCAGTGTTCCCTCTCTCTCAGTGGGACCGACCATATTACGCCGGTCCAGTCCATTACACCCCGGCCAGTGTTCCCTCTCTCTCAGTGGGACCGACCATATTACGCCGTCCAGTCCATTACACTCCGGCCAGTGTTCCCTCTCGCTCAGTGGGACCGACCATATTACGCCGTCCAGTCCATTACACTCCGGCCAGTGTTCCCTCTCTCTCAGTGGGACCGACCATATTACGCCGGTCCGGTCCATTACACCCCGGCCAGTGTTCCCTCTCAGTGGGACCGAATATTACGCCGTCCAGTCCATTACACTCCGGCCAGTGTCCCCTCTCTCTCAGTGGGACCGATGAGTAGCAGCACCCCTGCTTCCACCACCGAAGCGGCGAGCACCGGGCTGGTCCGTGCGCTCGTGACGCTCGTGACGCTCGTGGTGTGACCCACTGCTTCCCCGGGGCACCGGGACACCGCGACCCGTCAGGTGTGGGCGCTGATGTCACACGCCCTGCGTAACAAGAGGAAAGTGTGCGGGCCGCGCCGCGCGGACTCAATGACGGCCTAAACGGCGCACTAATGGCAACGAATCTGGCGCAGTGTTCCGGCGCGCGCGGCGCCCGCGGCGCGAGACGCCATCGCCGACCGGTCAGGACCGGTGCGCGGACGATGTCTCATCCGGCCCGGCGGTCCTTCGCGACCGGTCGCGAAACAAAGCCATCCTGAACAACGGCCGGCCACCACAGCCCGCCCCGGATTTCCTCGAATTGCACTCAGCCGGCCAGGTGCGCCACCCGTCGCGGTCTGCGCGCGGCGGCGCCGCATTTGCCGCTCATCAGTCATCGGGCGCGAGCAGCCGACCCACGGGTGCGCGGGCGGCGCGGGACGCGGCCCGTTACCGATCTGACCCGGTGCCGGTAACAATGGGGCGCGCCGCCGCCGCCGCCGCCGCCGCTGCTGCCGCTGTACTGTCGGTGCGGCACGGCCGCAGAGGCAGCAATGCGAGAAGCTCCATTCACTGCCGGCCGGGCGCTTTGAGGCTGTTTGAGTCTTGAGGCCGGCAGCTTTCAGGCTATCTGAGGCCTGCGGCTGGCAGACGGCGCTGTGGCTGCTGCTGTGGTGAGGAGGCAGTGTTGGCTGTCTGCTCAATGGTCGCGGCGGCATGACGGTGTGACGGTGTGACAGTGTGACGGCGTGACAGTGTGACGGTGTGACGGTGTGACGGTGTGACAGTGTGACGGTGTGACGGCGTGACGGCGTGACGGCGTGACGGTGTGACGGTGTGACGGTGTGACGGTGTGACGGTATGACGGTGTGACGGTGTGACGGCGTGACGGTGTGACGGTGTGACGGCGTGACGGCGTGACGGCGTGACGGTTTGACGGTGTGGTGCGGGTCGGTGGAGCGGAACAGCCGGCGGGACCAGCTGAACTGTAGTGGCTCTCAGAGTCAGAGGACAATCGGCTCGTTCGCGCACCCATTAGATGAGAGACCCGATCAGCGCACTCAACCTGTCTAAGACCGTCTAATCCCTCTCTTGAGCGTCACCCATTCGCTCCCAATCCGACTGCTATTGAACCCAAGGGTAGCGATAATTCCTCTTCAGTCACAAACCACCTCGTCACAAGAGAGACATCACTCCTCTCGCCCAGCCCAGCCAAACCAGAGGCCCATCCTCCGCACGGGACCACGTCTGGACCCGGTACTATGTGCGCTGATTGTCGCCACCCCCGGCCCGTGTATCGGTGTCATCGATTGGGCTCTGATTGGCCCGGCAGATAACGCTGAGACGGTGTCAATACGGCGGCTACCGCTGGATAATACTGAGACGGTGTCAATACGGCGGCTACCGCTGGATAATACTGAGACGGTGTCAATACGCGTCCGGCGGCTACCGCTGGATAATATTGAGACGGTGTCAATACGCGTCAGGCGGCTACCGCTGGATAATACTGAGACGGTGGCAATACGGCGGCTACCGCTGGATAATACTAAGACGGTGTCAATACGCGTCCGGCGGCTATCGCTGGATAATACTGAGACGGTGTCAATACGCGTCCGGCGGCTAACGCTGGATAATACTGAGACGGTGTCAATACGGCGGCTACCGCTGGATAATACTGAGACGGTGTCAATACGCGTCCGGCGGCTATCGCTGGATAATACTGGGACGGTGTCAATACGCGTCCGGCGGCTACCGCTGGATAATACTGAGACGGTGTCAATACGGCGGCTACCGCTGGATAATACTGAGACGGTGTCAATACGCGTCCGGCGGCTACCGCTGGATAATACTGAGACGGTGTCAATACGCGTCCGGCGGCTACCGCTGGATAATACTGGGACGGTGTCAATACGGCGGCTACCGCTGGATAATACTGAGACGGTGTCAATACGCGTCCGGCGGCTACCGCTGGATAATACTGAGACGGTGTCAATACGCGTCCGGCGGCTATCGCTGGATAATACTGGGACGGTGTCAATACGCGTCCGGCGGCTACCGCTGGATAATACTGAGACGGTGTCAATACGGCGGCTACCGCTGGATAATACTGAGACGGTGTCAATACGCGTCCGGCGGCTACCGCTGGATAATACTGAGACGGTGTCAATACGCGTCCGGCGGCTACCGCTGGATAATACTGAGACGAAGTCAATACGCGTCCGGCGGCTACCGCTGGATAATACTGAGACGGTGTCAATACGCGTCCGGCGGCTACCGCTGGATAATACTGAGACGGTGTCAATACGTGTCCGGCGGCTACCGCTGGATAATACTGAGACGGTGTCAATACGGCGGCTACCGCTGGATAATACTGAGACGGCGTCAATACGCGTCCGGCGGCTACCGCTGGATAATACTGAGACGGTGTCAATACGCGTCAGGCGGCTACCGCTGGATAATACTGAGACGGTGTCAATACGCGTCCGGCGGCTACCGCTGGATAATACTGAGACGGTGTCAATACGCGTCCGGCGGCTACCGCTGGATAATACTGAGACGGTGTGAATACGGCGGATACCGCTGGATAATACTGAGACGGTGTCAATACGCGTCCGGCGGCTACCGCTGGATAATACTGATGCGGTGTCAATACGCGTCCGGCGGCTACCGCTGGATAATACTGAGACGGTGTCAATACGGCGGCTACCGCTGGATAATACTGAGATGGTGTCAATACGCGTCCGGCGGCTACCGCTGGATAATACTGAGACGGAGTTAATACGCGTCCGGCGGCTACCACTGGATAATACTGAGACGGTGTCAATACGCGTCCGGCGGCTACCGCTGGATAATACTGAGACGGAGTCAATACGCGTCCGGCGGCTACCACTGGATAATACTGAGACGGTGTCAATACGCGTCAGGCGGCTACCGCTGGATAATACTGAGACGGTGTCAATACGGCGGCTACCGCTGGATAATACTGAGACGGTGTCAATACGCGTCCGACGGCTATCGCTGGATAATACTGAGACGGTGTCAATACGCGTCCGGCGGCTACCGCTGGATAATACTGAGACGGTGTCAATACGCGTCCGGCGGCTACCGCTGGATAATACTGAGACGGTGTCAATACGGCGGCTACCGCTGGATAATACTGAGACGGTGTCAATACGCGTCCGGCGGCTATCGCTGGATAATACTGGGACGGTGTCAATACGCGTCCGGCGGCTACCGCTGGATAATACTGAGACGGTGTCAATACGGCGGCTACCGCTGGATAATACTGAGACGGTGTCAATACGCGTCCGGCGGCTATCGCTGGATAATACTGAGACGGTGTCAGTACGCGTCAGGCGGCTACCGCTGGATAATACTGAGACGGTGTCAATACGGCGGCTACCGCTGGATAATACTGAGACGGTGTCAATACGCGTCCGGCGGCTATCGCTGGATAATACTGAGACGGTGTCAATACGCGTCAGGCGGCTACCGCTGGACAATACTGAGACGGTGTCAATACGCGTCCGGCGGCTACCGCTGGATAATACTGAGACGGTGTCAATACGGCGGCTACCGCTGGATAATACTGAGACGGTGTCAATACGCGTCCGGCGGCTATCGCTGGATAATACTGAGACGGTGTCAATACGCGTCCGGCGGCTACCGCTGGATAATACTGAGACGGTGTCAATACGCGTCCGGCGGCTACCGCTGGATAATACTGAGACGGTGTCAATACGCGTCCGGCGGCTACCGCTGGATAATACTGAGACGGTGTCAATACGCGTCCGGCGGCTACCGCTGGATAATACTGAGACGGTGTCAATACGCGTCCGGCGGCTACCGCTGGATAATACTGAGACGGTGTCAATACGCGTCCGGCGGCTACCGCTGGATAATACTGAGACGGTGTCAATACGCGTCCGGCGGCTACCGCTGGATAATACTGAGACGGTGTCAATACGCGTCCGGCGGCTACCGCTGGATAATACTGAGACGGTGTCAATACGGCGGCTACCGCTGGATAATACTGAGACGGTGTCAATACGCGTCCGGCGGCGAATGCTGGATAATACTGAGACGGAGTCAATATGGCGGATACCGCTGGATAATACTGAGACGGTGTCAATACGGCGGCTACCGCTGGATAATACTGAGACGGTGTCAATACGCGTCCGGCGGATACCGCTGGATAATACTGAGACGGTGTCAATACGCGTCCAGCGGCTACCGCTGGATAATACTGAGACGGTGTCAATACGCGTCCGGCGGCTACCGCTGGATAATATTGAGACGGAGTCAATACGCGTCCGGCGGCTAGCGCTGGATAATACTGAGACGGTGTCAATATGCGTCCGGCGGATACTGCTGGATAATGCTGAGACGGCGTCAACACGCGTCCGGCGGCTACCGCTGGATAATACTGAGACGGTGTCAATACGTGTCCGGCGGCTATCGCTGGATAATACTGAGACGGTGTCAATACGGCGGCTACCGCTGGATAATACTGAGACGGTGTCAATACGCGTCCGGCGGATACCGCTGGATAATACTGAGACGGTGTCAATACGCGTCCGGCGGATACTGCTGGATAATACTGAGACGGTGTCAATACGCGTCCGGCGGATACCGCTGGATAATACTGAGACGGTGTCAATACGCGTCCGGCGGATACTGCTGGATAATACTGAGACGGTGTCAATACGCGTCCGGCGGATACTGCTGGATAATACTGAGACGGAGTCAATACGGCGGCTATCGCTGGATAATACTGAGACTGTGTCAATACGCGTCCGGCGGATACCGCTGGGTAATACTGAGACGGTGTCAATACGGCGGATACCGCTGGATAATACTGAGACGGCGTCAATACGCGTCCGGCGGCTACCGCTGGATAATACTGAGACGGTGTCAATACGCGTCCGGCGGCTACCGCTGGATAATGCTGAGACGGTGTCAATACGTGTCCGGTGGCTATCGCTGGATAATACTGAGACGGTGTCAATACGCGTCCGGCGGTTACCGCTGGATAATACTGAGACGGTGTCAATACGCGTCCGGCGGCTACCGCTGGATAATACTGAGACGGTGTCAATACGCGTCCGGCGGCTACCGCTGGATAATACTGAGACGGTGTCAATACGGCGGCTACCGCTGGATAATACTGAGACGGTGTCAATACGCGTCCGGCGGCTACCGCTGGATAATACTGAGACGGTGTCAATACGCGTCCGGCGGATACTGCTGGATAATACTGAGACGGTGTCAATACGCGTCCGGCGGCTACCGCTGGATAATACTGAGACGGTGTCAATACGCGTCCGGCGGATACTGCTGGATAATACTGAGACTGTGTCAATACGAGTCCGGCGGCTATCGCTGGATAATACTGAGATGGTGTCAATACGCGTCCGGCGGATACCGCTGGGTAATACTGAGACTGTGTCAATACGCGTCCGGCGGCTACCGCTGGATAATACTGAGACGGTGTCAATACGGCGGCTACCGCTGGGTAATACTGAGACGGTGTCAATACGCGTCCGGCGGCTACCGCTGGATAATACTGAGACGGTGTCAATACGCGTCCGGCGGCTACCGCTGGATAATATTGAGACGGAGTCAATACGCGTCCGGCGGCTACCGCTGGGTAATACTAAGACGGTGTCAATACGCGTCAGGCGGCTACCGCTGGATAATACTGAGACGGTGTCAATACGCGTCCGGCGGATACCGCTGGGTAGCCGCCGGACTCGGTATGCAGCAGCAGCTGCAGACGCCCCAGGCCGACAGTCGCTATACCTCCTCCCGTTGCCCTGCCGTTTCCTGGCCGGCTCAAAAGACAATGTGAAAATGATATAAATTCGCCGCTATTTTTTCAGCGTTAGAATTTTATTTGGAAAACAACACGAAAAGCATAAGCCGTATCAAAACATCTGACGATCAAACGTCTGAAAATATTCATCAGTCCGAAGTTCTATCATTTCAAAATTCGTCCGAGGAATTCTCCTCTTTTTATCTTTGTCCAGAAAACCTTCGGGCGTCGCCGCTCCCGACGAGCACACCATCGTCGAATACGAAAGACGATCGCGCTCGCGATGAAAAGAAATCTGATCGATCGCGACACAGGAGCGAGGTTACCGGAATGCATCGCGTCCAATGAAAACGCCCGGGAGGTGCCGATTCAATTCGCCGTCTTCAGAATGCGATTAGAGCCTCCTGATGACGCTCTCGCAGCTGGGCCATCCATTTGGAAATATTCGACAACAGTCGACGCACGCGAGTGGGTCCGGCGTGGACCTGTTGTGCCGCACAGCTGTGCCCCACTGGGGCGCCCGCCAGGCGCCAGGCGCGGCTTCTGCCGATGAACGACTTCCAGATTATGTCTCCAAGGACAACCGTCGCCAGTTCGGCGCCCTGGATAAGTGGAACCGCGGACGGACCGGTCCGTGTCGCGAACCGAGCGAAAGACGGACGGAGTCATGGCGTGACTCCAGTATGAACAGACGGACTCATCACGTGACCTCAGTGTATCAGAACAGATGAGTTCCTGGCGTGACCCGAGTATCTGACCAGCCGTCTCGTATCCTGAACAAACGAGCCCCGGTATCTGGACGGACTCGTCCCATGATCCAGCCTGTACTCTGTAGCCATGCCATGCTCCCCGGCTGGGTGCGTCGGAGGGGGCCGTTCGCCGCGAGTCCATCACGGAATGCCCGGGAGTCCGAGTGAGTCCGGTTCCGTCCGGAGTTCCGAACGATGGGAAGAAACCAGCGCACCGCGACCGGCCGGCCCGGGCCTCAGGCCCAGTTCTCAGCGGAGGGCTGGCTGGGGTGCGGATCAAATTCACCAGCGTACGGTGTGAATCAGTGTGAATGACGTGGGGAAGTCCGACCGGAGCGGTGGCGATGGTAACCAGGCGGTACTCAGATCCGCTGGTACGGGGCAACAGACACGCTAATCAGAGGCCGCACAGCGGAACGGGGACCCGCTGATACCGACCTACGAAACCACCCCGGTATGCGGTGTGTTTGTCGGGCGCTAAGGGTGATAATCTCTCGCTCCGCCCGTGTGACTGACCCTAGGGAGCGCGGCGGGGGCCCACCTCCCGCCCATCCCCCCACACCCTGCCCCCCCCCCCCCATTCCACCGCACCGCGCTGGGTCGCTGCGTGCGACTGACGCTGGCCAGAAACTCAGTTATCTCATGGACGATAACTAACGATCAATGATCACCGACAATCACCGATGATCACTGACAATCACCGACGATCACTGATAATCACCAACAATCTATAATATCGATCGTCACCGTCGATCGTCGTTGTTGATTATCGAACAATCGAAAATCAACAACAAAGGTGGGTGTCTTGTCACCCTCTGTTCGAGCATTGTACGAGCGGCGTGCGTGGGTTGGCTGCAATATAGCACATTATTAATATGCGATAAGTTTTTTGTATTTAGATACCACCGTTTAGCAAACATCCAACAACGACACGGACACGGACAGGAAGGACACCGGGTTCGACCGCCGCAGGTCGTCCCAGCCCGTTGGTAGCCCGGTCGGAGGGCGCCATGCTCCCCACGGGCTTCTTCAAGACTAATGCTTACCCGCTCATCGATCTGCCTGAGAAGACGGGTAGATCTCGCCCGATCTGTCCGTCTCGTCCGATCTGTCCGTCTCGTCCGATCTGTCCGTCTCGTCCGATCTGTCCGTCTCGTCCGATCTGTCCGTCCCGCCCGATCTGTCCGTCTCGTCCGCTCTGTCCGTCTCGTCCGATCTGTCCGTCTCGTCCGATCTGTCCGTCTCGTCCGATCTGTCCGTCTCGTCCGATCTGTCCGTCTCGTCCGATCTGTCCGTCTCGTCCGATCTGTCCGTCTCGTCCGATCTGTCCGTCTCGTTCGATCTGTCCGTCTCGTCCGATCTGTCCGTCTCGGCCGATCTGTCTGAACCGGTGAGGGAGCGATCCGAGGGGTCCACGGAGAGCTGTCCATTTCACGGGCCATTACTGATCGTCCGGCGTAGGACGGCCGATCAGGGGACGGGCGGGCAGGGGACGGGCAGGGGACGGGCAGGGGCCGCCCGCAGGAATCGTACCGTGTTCGACAGCCGGGTACCAGCAGGACAGGGCGGGGAGGAATGCGACCCGGTGCGTCTCGGAGCAGGGCCGCGGGAGGAGTCGGTGCCGCGCGGGCACCGCTGGGTGGGAAACACCGGCCTAGCCGGACTGAGACCTGGCCTGGGTGGAGCCGAGACAGGACTGGGACGGCCTGAGACGGCGCCCGGTCCACCTGTGGAAGCTCCGGTAGCTCCGGTGACTGCCTGCACCTGTCCATAGCCGGTCACGCTACGGCATCTACAGCATTGCTGCACGATCTCGGGACAGACTGAACACGCACGCAACCGTCCGCAGACGACGACACGCCCGGAGTTGGCACTGCTGTGGCATTTCATTACCGGCGGTCCACTGCGCCGCCGCCGCCTCACGCAGCCCTCCCGGATTTTCCTCCAGCGCCCTCCTGTTGCGGAAGTGCGCGGGTCCGATCCGGTCGGGTTGGCTCCTTGTCACACTGGAGGGCGTGGGCGTCGTTTGTTTAGGGCGGCGCTGAGTCGGAGCGATGACTCGACTTGACTCATGACTCGCCATCGGTCCATCAGACGGGGGCGGGTCCAGCTCGCGACAGACGAGTGAACTAACTCACGGCAGCGCCGCTGGCCAGAGCGGCCGGAGCCGTCGTCCGCCGCGGTATCTTTACCGGCGCAAAAACGCCGTCCCACCGCGCAAAAACCGCCACCGGGTCGCCGAAACGCGCTGACGACGCGTCTCCGGGCGCATCGGACCGGGCGGGGTGCAGAGCGCGGAGGGCGGGCAGAGGGTCGGGGCGGGCCTGGGCGGGCTGCTCCCCCGTCTCCTCCGGCCATCTCGGGTGTAAATATCCCCACCGACAGGCCGGGCGTAGGGGTGGCGTAACGCGACACCGACTGCCACCGGGCGGGTGACGGTGTGAGGGCCGGAACCCAGCTGCCCCGGCGCGGTGCCGCAGCTGTGTCGGAAGCTCTCCGCTCTCCGCTGCCGCCGCTCTCCGCTGCTGCCGCTCTCCGCTGCCGTCGCTCTCCGCTGCCCTCTGCTGCCCTCTGCTGCCGCTCCCCGCTGTCGTCGCTCTCCGCTGCTGCCGCCCCCGACGCCGGCTGCCGCCCAGCTGCTGCCGCTCTCCGCTGTCGTCGCTGCCGTCGCTCTCCGCTGCCGTCGCCCCCGACGCCGGCTGCCGCCCAGCTGCTGCCGATGGCCGTAAACGACCGCGGGGCAGCCACCGCTCCAGCTGCCGCCCCTCTAATTGGACAATAAAGGAACGCCGGGCGCACCACGCACGTGTCGGGTTTCCGCAGCTCGTGGGACGCCACCAGATGTCGCCACCAGCAGGTGTCCCCTGTCCCCTCAGTCCCCGCCGAGGGCTGATGACGGAGACGAAGCAGAGACGCGAGAGGTGATAGCGGTGACAGCCCTGAGACAGATGAAGAGCTTCACGGCGATTTGTGGGCACACAGTGGCAGTGAAGCAGCAGGGGCAACACCTGGTCGGAATACAGGCGTACAAAGCGGCCTAAACCGGTCCTGCTGTTAGGCGCAGGATACGGCGGACTTCGCGGTCGGACAGCGACACAGACACCGGCTTTAAATGTTATCATTGTAAGTCAGCATTTCCAGGTAGGTGTTCATACCTCCATGGTCATACGTAGGTACTATGAGTCAGTCGAATTCCAAATTGCCCACCAGTCACCACAAATGATGCCGTTTCTGGCCAAGTTGCCTCTAAACGGATATAACTTCCACAGTTTTAATTCACACTCATGGCAAAACCATCAGGCTGTGCAGAGTTTACCATAAACATAATCAACTTTCACCACCATGTGGACGGCATACCTGCCCTTTTACAAAGTTGCACGATACAAATATTGCGGCCGCTGCGAGTATTTCGCAGCTCTTGGATTGGTTTACGTCACAATACAATTGGATTCTTTGCAGATGCACGCTTTCCAATGCTTTCATGGACCGATGGCACAAAAAGGCGCGTCATAATGCCCCGTACATGATGCCAGATGATGCCAGATGATGTCCGATTGAGTAAGGCCCATTTCCACCTTCATGATTTAATATACGTGCACGCCACTTTAACACAAAAGGCGCGCACTGACGTCATCACAATGCCGCGTTATGTGAGTGGCATCACATATAACGTGTTCACTTTCGACATCAACGGACACAGTGCGTGGCCACGAGCGCACTCGATTGGTGAGTAGTGAGTACTGACGGGCAGAATTAGGACACGCTCAGGCTCACGGCTCGGTACACTTCTTCAACGGGCCAGACCGGCACAATAGAAACATATGTGACAAAAACCACCACGGCACCAAATCAGGCTTCGTTGGTTATTCTCGCAACTTCGCGACATCCCGCTACCGGTTACCGTTCGACCGATAACCATCAACGAGGTCAGCGTCAGTCCTCACCGTCTATAAACAAATTGGTGACAAAACGGCCGGTCAGGCCCTAACGATGTGATGAGGAAAACGTGAACATTCATCTCAGGAGTCATGGCAATGCCAGGAGAAAATGGAACACCGCTTAAACACATGCAAACGGCCGTGAAAATGACAGGCTGCGAAACGGTAGTTACTTTCTGAACAGGTTTGAGCGATCGAGCATTGGTTTCATTCAGAAGGCACCGTGCGCATAGCGAACTAACGAAAGTTACGAACGCACACGCGTCATTCACCCCAGCGACGCATATTGTATAGCCTGCTATTGCCTCACCATACGCTAGGCGTGCTGTTTGCTTATGGTCGGAAATCTCCGCGGAGTATGCACTTCTACGGCCATCTCTCACCCTGAGCAGTGAGCAGCGGGCAGTTCTTTCATCCGAAGAGAAAGACGCGCGAATGAACATCCGACGCGGAGGGAGCTCGAACTTCAAGGCCACAGTCGACAAAACGAGAGGGAAAGGTGCGGGGTTTCATTGATGATTGAAGCGGTTCTTCCCCCAGTATTTGCTCTTCATTATCATATGTGAGAAGACTTCCGACGGAGCGCGACCAGTTTTCAGCCGCCGCGCGTGCCGCCCCTCTCGGACCGGAGAGGAGGGGAGGGCCACTCGACGGCCCGTACGCCTTCCACGGTCCGGCTGCGGCACAGAAAGACGCAACGGCAACACTGGTCCGCTGACGTCAGTGCAGTCGACAACAGCAGCAGGCAAACAACAGCAGCAGGTATGGCTTCCATAGAAAAGTAGGCGACTGAATTATCTCCCCGTGCAGCGGCGTCAGCGGTAGCTCGTGAACCACGGTGACACACTGCCGCCAAGCAGAACCCTGACACCGCACCGTATCAGCGCTGCAACTGCAAATTAGGCCCGTCACCGCAGTCAGTTACCACCGACGACGCCTCGTCCGAGGGCACGTCCCGTCTCTGCACCGTACTCCGCACTGACGGCGCTGACCCCGCCCGAAACTGGGCCGGCGTCGTGACACGACACTCTGGAAACGCGCCGCGATTGCAGCGACACTTCATCACGGAGTGGTGGGACGAGCGCCGACAGCGTTTTGCAACATAATCGACCCCGACACAGCCGGCACAGCACGGCACAGACGACACAGTCGCCCCCCCCCCCCTCCCCTCCCCTCCCCATTGGCGCGCAACGGTGCTATTGTCGCGCATTCGCCACCGCGGGGTCTCCAGCTTCCGGCGCACAGTGAATGGGACGAATGTGACGCAGTCATTCGTCACGGACGGTCGCGAAACCCGCGGCCGCTGCGCCGTGATGCAACGCGGGGTTCGCGGTTTGCTGGGGACGCTTCCCACGGTAGCTGATGGGCGCCGGGTCCGCACGTTCTCCCCGGCTGCTGACGCCTCCCGCCGCGGTGCCGCAGCGAGAGAAAAAACGCTCCGTGCGTCGGAAACTGCGAAAAACGCGTCCGCGTGCCACGCAATCCCGCACAGAAGCTGGCGGAGAGACGAAAAACGCCGCAGTGAAGGCGGTAGTGCGGTAAAGTGGTTGACTGCGATGCACGCCGCCGACAGCCGGTCCACCTCACGAGTCACCACGAGCTGACCGACCAACCGCCGTCTGCACTTCCGGGGTACCTGTGCGTCTGTGTGTCGGCTGGCGCAAGTTGCAGGCACCATGCCGACTGCTGGCAGGCTGGCTGTATACCGCTGCGCTCGCGCGGAGGAGCGGCAACGCTGTTTTGACATTACCTTTATCTGAGGTCGCGCCGGGATACCTTCCCGGCAGGAACAATCACCGCTCAACTCAGTCCACGGGAGACTGATAGAAGAGGAGGACGGGCAGGTGCTACACGGACAGCCCCTGCGGCCGTATCACGGGGAGACTGATAGAAGAGGAGGACGGGCAGGTGCTACACGGACAGCCCCTGCGGGCGTATCTCTGTAAATATGCATCCGACGCGTCCCGGCCACCTGCACCGCACCAACTGCAGGCGCTGCAGACCGCAGTCGGTCGGTGGGACGGCCGGCCGCGGACGGACTCGGCCACACGACCGTCCGCATCACACTCAACCATCGGTCGCATCACACTCAACCATCGGTCCGCATCACACTGAACCATCGGTCCGCATCACACTCAACCATCGGTCCGCATCACACTCAACCATCGGTCCGCATCACACTCAACCATCGGTCCGCATCACATTCAACCATCGGTCCGCATCACACTCAACCATCGGTCCGCATCACACTCAACCATCGGTCCGCATCACATTCAACCATCGGTCCGCATCACACTCAACCATCGGTCCGCATCACACTCAACCATCGGTCCGCATCACACTCAACCATCGGTCCGCATCACACTCAACCATCGGTCCGCATCACACTCAACCATCGGTCCGCATCACACTCAACCATCGGTCCGCATCACACTCAACCATCGGTCCGCATCACACTCAACCATCGGTCCGCATCACACTCAACCATCAGTCAGATAGATCAGTCATCAGTCAGATCAGCCATCAGTCACACTCAACCATCGGTCAGTCAGACCACCTCGCTGGGGCAGCAGCCAGCCGAGGCCGCCCCGAATCACACAGCCGCGATCTTCACAGCCACCGGTTAACCACCGGTTAATCATCGACCGCTCAAGACGGATCCGAGCTGCAGAACAGTGCGACATCTGCCTGCCCCTCTCCTGCAGCCTTCCAGGGAGGGGGGGGGGGGGGGTACCTCTGTCCTGCACCACCCAGTGGGGAGCGAGGTTCCTCTGTCCCGCACCTCCCCAGGGGAGTGGGGTGCGGTGCACGGTACAGCACAGCCTGCACCTCCCCAGGGGAGTGGTGTGCAGCACCTCCCCACAGCCTGTGCCAGATGGCCCGCCGACAGGACGCCACACGGGCGTAGTTTGTTCGCCGCGATAGTAGCACCAGATACCGGCCGGCTGAGAGGTGGGTAAACAGCCATACAGCGGCCGCCGACAGCACGACACTAATAATAATACATCGGCTGCGGGGTCGGGCACACCGCCCCCCCCCCTCCCCCACGATATAGCGGGCTGCAATGTCGGGGCCCACAGCCCCTGTCCCCATATACACCGGGCTGTAAGTTCAGGACCTGTCGCCCCCTGTCCCTGGGTCTCACTCGGTACACATACCATTGGCCCTGACGGCTCGAATACACGTCCGCCGATTAACCCTCGCCCAGGTAGGGCAAAATCACTACGTGTTCGGGTAGGGGGGGGGGGGGGTACGACCCCCCCTTAGCGTTTCGCCCCTAATTGAGCTAGAGCTTCGATTCATAGACGAGCGTGTTGCTTGTGACGAGAGGAAGCCGTTGATATCCGATTTTAAGGTGTTGGGTCATTATGTGACCTCTGAGGTCATGTCCATGACCAAAACGTCATCAAAATTGTAAATGCATATAAATTGAATTTTATCGAGCTAGAATCGTGAATGAGCATATCATAATGCTTAATGGGTAATTCGTAATCAGCGTCACAAAATGTCCTAAAAACTGCCAAATTCCAAAAAGGTCATGTCAGGTCATCTGAGGTAAGTGCCCTCGGTTGACCTGTGGAAGCACATGCCCCCAGTAGAACATATCATTATGTAAAATGGATCCCAAATTTTAAATCAGCGTCACAAAATGTCCTGGAATCCGCCAGAAGCCCAAAAAAGTCATCCGAGGTCATCGGAGGTCAATGAACTCAGTTGACCTCTGAAAAGGTCAATCGAGGTCACAATCTCAGTGGAAACCACAACTGTTACCTGGAAACACCTGTGCATATGCTCCTGAACAACAAACACTCGGAAACTGCACAAGTTACAAGCATCGATACTGCGGGACGCCAGTTGCGCCTGACATGACCTTGAGAAACAGGTCATAGGTCACGGGTCATGTGGCTTAGAAATTCATAACTTGCAAAGCATGTGGATTTTTTTATCTCTCAAAAGTAGGGTACTGAAAGTTGCATTGCAATCGGTTGGAAATTACGCGAGTTATTCCAGAAAAAAACCGAGGGGGGGGGGGGGCATCCACCCCCTACCCGGGCGAGGGTTAAAACATGACAGTATCCCAAATTTATGTAATTTATGTTTTTTAAGTTAATACCACATCAACTCGTATTCAACTCGATGCCACTCGAAGTATTTTCGTCTGGGCGGACCGGTGACTATTATCAGTACTCACCCGCCTGTGATTCGTCAACGGCAGCAACATGGAGCGGACCGGTGACTATTATCAGTACTCACCCGCCTGTCATTCGTCAACGGCAGCAACATGGAGCGGACCGGTGTCAGGTGAGCACACCCCGCCTGTGACTATTATCAGTACTCACCTGCCTGTCATTCGTCAACGGCAGCAACATGGAGCGGACCGGTGTCAGGTGAGCACACCCCGCCTGTGACTATTATCAGTACTCACCCGCCTGTCATTCGTCAACGGCAGCAACATGGAGCGGACCGGTGACTATTATCAGTACTCACCCGCCTGTGATTCGTCAACGGCAGCAACATGGAGCGGACCGGTGACTATTATCAGTACTCACCCGCCTGTCATTCGTCAACGGCAGCAACATGGAGCGGACCGGTGTCAGGTGAGCACACCCCGCCTGTGACTATTATCAGTACTCACCCGCCTGTCATTCGTCAACGGCAGCAACATGGAGCGGACCGGTGACTATTATCAGTACTCACCTGCCTGTCATTCGTCAACGGCAGCAACATGGAGCGGACCGGTGTCAGGTGAGCACACCCCGCCGGTGACTATTATCAGTACTCACCCGCCTGTGATTCGTCAACGGCAGCAACATGGAGCGGACCGGTGTCAGGTGAACACACCCCGCCTGTGACTATTATCAGTACTCACCCGCCTGTCATTCGTCAACGGCAGCAACATGGAGCGGACCGGTGTCAGGTGAACACACCCCGCCTGTGACTATTATCAGTACTCACCCGCCTGTCATTCGTCAACGGCAGCAACATGGAGCGGACCGGTGTCAGGTGAGCACACACAGACCGGTGTCAGGTGAGCACACCCCGCCGGTGACTATTATCAGTACTCACCCGCCTGTGATTCGTCAACGGCAGCAACATGGAGCGGACCGGTGTCAGGTGAGCACACCCCGCCTGTGACTATTATCAGTACTCACCCGCCTGTCATTCGTCAACGGCAGCAACATGGAGCGGACCGGTGTCAGGTGAACACACCCCGCCTGTGACTATTATCAGTACTCACCCGCCTGTCATTCGTCAACGGCAGCAACATGGAGCGGACCGGTGTCAGGTGAGCACACCCCGCCTGTGACTATTATCAGTACTCACCCGCCTGTCATTCGTCAACGGCAGCAACATGGAGCGGACCGGTGTCAGGTGAGCACACACAGACCGGCCAGGTGAGCACACACGGACCGGTGTCAGGTGAGCACACCCCGCCTGTGACTATTATCAGTACTCACCCGCCTGTGATTCGTCAACGGCAGCAACATGGAGCGGACCGGTGTCAGGTGAGCACACACAGACCGGCCAGGTGAGCACACACGGACCGGTGTCAGGTGAGCACACCCCGCCTGTGACTATTATCAGTACTCACCCGCCTGTGATTCGTCAACGGCAGCAACATGGAGCGGACCGGTGTCAGGTGAGCACACACGGACCGGTGTCAGGTGAGCACACCCCGCCTGTGACTATTATCAGTACTCACCCGCCTGTCATTCGTCAACGGCAGCAACATGGAGCGGACCGGTGTCAGGTGAGCACACCCCGCCTGTGACTATTATCAGTACTCACCCGCCTGTCATTCGTCAACGGCAGCAACATGGAGCGGACCGGTGTCAGGTGAACACACACCGCCTGTGACTATTATCAGTACTCACCCGCCTGTCATTCGTCAACGGCAGCAACATGGAGCGGACCGGTGTCAGGTGAGCACACACGGACCGGTGTCAGGTGAGCACACCCCGCCTGTGACTATTATCAGTACTCACCCGCCTGTCATTCGTCAACGGCAGCAACATGGAGCGGACCGGTGTCAGGTGAGCACACACGGACCGGTGTCAGGTGAGCACACCCCGCCTGTGACTATTATCAGTACTCACCCGCCTGTGATTCGTGAACGGCAGCAATATGGAGCGGACCGGTGTCAGGTGAGCACACCCCGCCTGTGACTATTATCAGTACTCACCCGCCTGTCATTCGTGAACGGCAGCAACATGGAGCGGACCGGTGACTATTATCAGTACTCACCCGCCTGTCATTCGTCAACGGCAGCAACATGGAGCGGACCGGTGACTATTATCAGTACTCACCCGCCTGTCATTCGTCAACGGCAGCAACATGGAGCGGACCGGTGACTATTATCAGTACTCACCCGCCTGTCATTCGTCAACGGCAGCAACATGGAGCGGACCGGTGTCAGGTGAGCACACACGGACCGGTGTCAGGTGAGCACACCCCGCCTGTGACTATTATCAGTACTCACCCGCCTGTGATTCGTCAACGGCAGCAACATGGAGCGGACCGGTGTCAGGTGAGCACACCCCGCCTGTGACTATTATCAGTACTCACCCGCCTGTCATTCGTCAACGGCAGCAACATGGAGCGGACCGGTGTCAGGTGAGCACACCCCGCCTGTGACTATTATCAGTACTCACCCGCCTGTGATTCGTCAACGGCAGCAACATGGAGCGGACCGGTGTCAGGTGAGCACACCCCGCCTGTGACTATTATCAGTACTCACCCGCCTGTGATTCGTCAACGGCAGCAACATGGAGCGGACCGGTGTCAGGTGAGCACACCCCGCCTGTGACTATTATCAGTACTCACCCGCCTGTCATTCGTCAACGGCAGCAATATGGAGCGGACCGGTGTCAGGTGAGCACACCCCGCCTGTGTGACCTGTCAGCGGTGACCACTGACCACACATCGCCCGAACTGAGTCTGTCACATAACCACTGCACGAGCGTCACAGTATGGCGAGGCACGGCTCCGGCCGGCGGCGCCGTGACCGCAGGCGCGACATAGAACACGGAACCTATTCATCCTGGCTCGGTGTTACTCTTAGTGCTGCTGACTACATCACGGCCTGACGTGACCCGAGCTGGTTGTGTTATGGTTGGATGTGACCCGAGCTGGCTGTGTTATGGTTTGATATAACCGGAGCTGGCTACATTATGGTTTGATATGACCTGGGGTTGCTGTATCATGGTTTGGTCTGACCCGACCTGGCCGTATTACAGGCTGAATGACGCGAGCTGGGTACATTACGGTGGCCCGCTCCGTCACGACCTGGCACTGCACTGAGCTGTGCACTGAACATAGCTGTGATTGGGTTGGCGTGCGCAGGCCGCAGAGCGTGGTTGTTGTGATTCATAGCCGGCGGCCATGATAGTCTGTACACAGAAGTGTCAGATTGTGCGGGAGCGATAGCCATCTGGAGGACAGGAGACCGCCTGATATGAGTAAACGGGAACTGTCGGCAGCCTAGAGTACAACTGATATATTTCACAGGCGTAGCGTAGCGGCCTCATCAAACCGAACTTGGGCGAGTCTCGAGATACAAAAAATACAATGCCGGATTTAATATCTCTCTCGTCCGTGTCAGGACTACCTTTAAATGCCTGTTGAAGTGCATTGTAGACACATTTTACTTCATAGGCAATATAAATACAGTCATAGGATATTTTAAGCATTTGCTTTCGGAGTTCAAATCTAATGAGCGTAAACCCAGGGGAAGTCTTGTTATTAATACAACGTTGCTGAGACACCACGGGGAGCATGTATACAGCAGGGTCAGGTCGCTATAAGGTCGCGGCAGGTCGCGGCAGGGCCAGGTCGATTTCACGGCTCCTATCGGCCCCTGTTTCAGTACACGGTAACTCCCAACTAAAGACGGAAGTGGGCGGACCGAGGAAGCTGGGGGCGAAAGCACACACACAGCAACACACGCGCCCGGCCCTCCAATCGCTGCAGCACGCCAAGTGGCACACCACGCCGCCGCGACAAACATGCCTCCATTCCTCGCGCGCTACCAAAGGTCACACGGCCGGGCCGTTACAGCCGTCGATCTCGCTGACCCTAATGTCGCCAGTGTTTTCTTTGCGCCCCGGGAGCGCAACAAGTCGGGTCGTCGAACCCGGCAAGGCCGGTCGAGCCCGCGCCGGAGTCCGAACACCGGCTGTCGACCGCAGAGCCGCCGCCTGAAGGTCTGAGGAGGGAGGACGGTGGGACACAGAGTGGCCACATAACCACACAGAGGGACAGTCACGAGCACAGAGGGGCCGTCACGAGCACAGAGGGACCGTCACGAGCACAGGGGGACCGTCACGAGCACAGGGGGACCGTCACGAGCACAGGGGGACCGTCACGAGCACAGAGGGACCGCGGCGGCACAGAGAGGCGGCTGCAGCCCTGCACGGTGCCGGTGGAACACGGCTGATGACAGGCTCCATTAGAGAGCTTTGTACTGGAGGGTCGGGACAAATCTCGCGGAGGGGGAGGTCCGGCGGCGGCGTGCACTGTGCAGCGTGCTGAGCCGCTGAGTCAGCTCAGCGCTGAGCTGAGTCTCCTCAGTCTCCTCTGCTGACTGCACGGAGCTGCGCACTGAGTCGCGGAGTCAGCCCAGCGCTGAGCTGAGTCTCCTCAGTCTCCTCTGCTGACTGCACGGAGCTGCGCACTGAGTCGCGGAGTCAGCCCAGCGCTGAGCTGAGTCTCCTCAGTCTCCTCTGCTGACTGCACGGAGCTGCGTGCTGAGCCGCTGAGTCAGCTCAGCGCTGAGCTGAGTCTCCTCAGTCTCCTCTGCTGACTGCACGGAGCTGCGCACTGAGTCGCGGAGTCACCTCAGCGCTGAGCTGAGCCTCCTCAGACTCCTCTGCTGACTGCACGGAGCTGCTGCTGGCTGTTACCGACTGCTGAGAGCTGACGGATCAGCTGACAAGCGGTGACAAATGAGCAAGCAGGTCAGCGGGGGAGGAGATGGCGTGTTGGCGTACAAGGAGGTGGCAGTTTGAAGTCGTGAAGGCGACTCGTCCACTAGCTTGAAGCGGTTAACAAGTGACCGAAATTGGGTGCGTCCAAATAAAAACGCATAAAAACACACTCGCGTTTTTGCACCGGCTACATGAAGTCTCATCGTATTTCCAGATTTGACCGGTGCACCGTTTATCGACATATATCAATTTGCGTCGAATGTCCGGGAGGCGTATCGACAGTGACCAATTTACGAGTTTTCTTGCTTCGCCTTTGCCGTAGACCTGCTGTCATTTGTGTGCAATAAGGCTTCACTCATGGTGACAATTGGCTTTATGGGCGCGTCGACTTCTTAGACCATTGCCGCCCATATAAGGCCTCGCTCAGCTATTTCGGGACACGTCATCGGAAATCTTAGCAGTGTCTACACTGCGATGGAGCACGAGATTACATGGTTCGCCTGCCTCGGTTCCACGCCAGCTCCTACCACGTACTTACGGCACTTCCCGCTACAATTCAGCAGAACCGCCACCTCACAACATGACCATTTTCTACGAGACAAGTGTCCCATCAAGATAATCCGACACAGACAAGTGTATTCCATGAGGACCATTCAATTTCCCCACCTACCAACACAACAGCGCCCAGCGGTGCACGTCGAGTGGCCTCTGATCGCGCGCCGCTCGCGGCGCGTGAAAAGGAGACGTCAGCGGGCGTCAGCGGGCGTCAGCGGGCGTCAGCGGGCGGCGGCGGCGCCCGGGACGCGACACGTGTCGCTGACCGTGCTAAACACATCACACGCGGAGCCAAGGCTATAGAACAGGCGGAGCTGTCTGGTGGCAGTGGCGGCCTGACGGCACTGCCAAACAGTCACAGACCAGAGACATAACAACCCGACTCCGGCCGGCGGTCGGGGTGAAGCCCCGTCCGACCGTCACCGCCAGCCGTCACCACGATCCGTCACCGCCAGCCGTCACCGCCAGCCGTCACCACCAGCCGTCACCATCAGTCGTCACCACCAGCAGTCACCATCAGCCGTCACCACCAGCCGTCACCGCCAGCAGTCACCACCAACCGTCACCGCCAGCCGTCACCACGATCCGTCACCATCAGTCGTCACCACCAGCAGTCACCGTCAGTCGTCACCACCAGCCGTCACCGCGATCCGTCACCGCCAGCAGTCACCACCAGCAGTCACCATCAGTCGTCACCACCAGCCGTCACCACCAGCCGTCACCACCAGCAGTCACCATCAGTCGTCACCACCAGCAGTCACCGTCAGTCGTCACCACCAGCCGTCACCACCAGCAGTCACCACCAACCGTCACCACCAACCGTCACCGAGCAGCAGTCACCGAGCAGCAGTCACCGAGCAGCAGTCACCGAGCAGCAGTCACTGCTAGCCGTCACCGCTCCGTCACCGCTCCTCCAGCGCGGCGGACCGCCGGCGCGGTGACCCGGTGTCGGTGACCCGGTGTCGGACGGCCAGGGCGCATCATTACTTCTGCGGCCAACATGTCCTGCTCTCGGTTCGCGGGTCGCGGGTCGCGGTCCGGCCGATATAGCAGAACGCCTGTCGATGATCGTGTAAGGCGCTGATCGGTACGTGCCGGCGTGCTCGTATGGCGGAATTAATGGCTCGTTCGCAGTCATGCTGACCAGTCACTCGACGCTGACAGGGAAACTGATCACGACGCCAGAATTGCCCGCCCGTCACGCGCGAGAGAATGTGTCAGGTCATAACGTCTTGTTTGTGGGAGTTTATTGGGGTAATATTGGCAACGAACATTAGGCAGCAACATCAATACAAATAGATATAGCCAAGATGGAGACAAGATGGATATATGTGTCATGCTTCGCGTGCATGGACAGTTAACATCATTTAGTTCGGTCTTTCTTGCCATGAGGTTTGTGACGGGCAATTTGATTTTAATGGGTTACAAATGAACTAAGGAGCGATTATCGTTTTTGCTTCCGCAACGCGCCGGTGAACTCGACACTCGGCTCGGCTCGCCCGACGGACCGCAATAGCTTCCTGTGGTGAACCGCAAATTCACACGGAACTGAATAAATTACCAATACAATGCGACTACTCTCATCAACCCGCGCACCCAAACGGAACTGAGAAATCGCCAAGGCCTTAGGCGCATGAGCGTAATATTATATGTTACAATTAGAGCGATATTATCATGTAGTAGCTCCTAGCGCAACTGATAGCACCACTCACCAGGCAAAGCAATGACCAAAATAGAAGGGCATGGCTGCTCGTGCTCACAATTCATTCCGTCTTACGTCAGCACGTTCGAGCATTCCTCCTGCGCTTGTGTTACCTAACTGCAGCTGATTTTGGCTCTGTGTGGCGTGAGAATGGCATATGTTCGTCGCAATGAGCCTGCGCCACGAACCAGCGGCGCGTCACGGCGGCCGGTCGCTGCCGGTGAGGCCGGGCCGCCGGTGCGGGTGAGGCCTGTCCGACCGAGCTCCAGGGGGCACGTCACGGAAACGTCACGGAAACGTCACGACAGGTTGTAGCAGAGTGTGTCGGCCGGGAACTACACGGTACGTGACCTTGAGACCCATGGCAACGTGCCAGCCGAGATAGCCGGTAGCCGCCTGTCGCGAGGGTCCTGATTAGTGGTGCCAGTTTCAGAAAATATTTGTCCAATGTCCGACCGATGTCCAAGACCATGGTCAATGTGTTAGTCCGTCCGAAACTGTCCGAAAATCATTGTTTGTCCGAAATTTGTCCGAAAGCAGAAAAGTGTTTGATATGGAAATGGAAATGATATGGACCTGTGGCACACTATCCTTTTTTCATAAAAAAGTAATTAAGTGATTTTCGCGACAAGCCATCCTTGGGCATTGGATGTCCGCAAATGACAAAGAAATATACTTATGTCCGTCCGAAAACCGAATCGGTCTTCGGACAAATTCGGAATTCCGAAAATGATTGTACCGATTGGCACCACTAGTCCTGATGTGTGTTTAAAAGCATCAGTCGCATTTCAATGTGTTAGTTTTTCTACCGCCATACCTGCAAGGCCGTCCACCTGGCACGGCGCCAGCGCCGCATGCGTTTAGCTACGGCGGACTATTCCACACATCCGAGAATTTCCATTTTGCATCCCACCATCCGTCCCAATCCCGCAGGCAAACAGGCCAGTCCGTCCGTTTAGCATACGTTAAGGATGCGCGCTGTGCGTAGCTCCGGGGCAAAAACGGCGGCGCCGCGCCGGTGCTTCCTGGCACGGCGAGCAACCCTGCGAGCGGCCCTGCGAGCGGCCCTGTGCGCGACCCTGCGCGCGGCCCTGCGAGCGGCCCTGTGCGCGACCTTACGCGCGGCCCTGCGCGCGGTCCTGCGAGCGGCCCTGCGAGCGACCCTGTGCGCGGCCCTGCGAGCGGCCCTGCGAGCGACCCTGTGCGCGGCCCTGCGAGCGGCCCTGCGAGCGGCCCTGCGAGCGACCTTACGCGCGGCCCTGTGCGCGACCCTGCGAGCGGCCCTGTGCGCGACCCTGTGCGCGGCCCTGCGAGCGGCCCTGCGAGCGACCCTGTGCGCGGCCCTGCGAGCGGCCCTGCGAGCGGCCCTGCGAGCGACCCTGTGGGCGGCCCTGCGAGCGACCCTGTGCGCGGCCCTGCGAGCGACCCTGCGCGCGCCGCGGAGGGTCACCGATGGATACAGCAGGCAGGGCCGAGACAAGAAACGGCTTCCGTAAGAACACCGTCCCTGTCGCTCTAACACGCCCGACAGAGTCCGAGATGGGCGGGCAGGTGTGATGAAGTACAGTGAAAGCCACCTATCTACGGAGTTAAATATTCCGCCGTAAATGAAGAGGCTTTGTTTCGTTGGCTTTGTTCCGCTAGCCCGCTTCCAGCGTTGATGAGCGACCGATAGAATCCAGTCCCGCCGTAGCGCCTCGTTTGAAGTCAGGCAGCTTCCCGGCCCGAGCTGGTGTTACACCATCTCATGACGCGGTGTGACGGCCCAGCGACGCGCTGTGACGGCTCGGAGTAACCCTGTGACGGCCCGGCGTAACCCTGCGACGGCCCAGCGTAACCCTGCGACGGCCCAGCGTAACCCTGCGACGGCCCGGCGTAACCCTGCGACGGCCCGGCGTAACACGGCGACGGCAGCGTGCCGCCCGGACGCCCGCCGGTGACAGTGCGACGGACTGTGACACGGTCGGGTCAGGCGGCACGGGACGGCCGAGAGCCGCTGTGGCCCGCTGTGACCCGCTGTGGCCGGGCGGACGGAGCGGACGGAGCGGGCAGCTGTCACGGGACCGCGACAGAGTCGGACCAGGGCGGAGTCTCGGCTCCGCTCTCACTTGCCTCTCGGAGCGTGACCGGTCGCCGTTCGGTCCTCTCGTTCGACGCCGGCGGCTCCCGGCCGGGCCCGGTCCTGTCCCTGTGCCCCGCGGGCCCGGTCAGACAGGAAAGTCGCCCTGAACTGGACCCGAACTGAGAGTGAAAAGACATCACCCATCGAGCGATACGCTTCGGCGCGCGACGATTGATTGATACATCGAAATACGTCGCCCAGAGTTAATTATAAATGCTTTTGGAATTGCATGCGTCGTCATTCTGAAGTGGGCAGGGCGCCTTTCGAAAGGTGAGCCTGGAAAGTGAAAATAATCGCCGTCTCTGACAGTGGCATATTCCTTGGCTACTGGTCACGTTTTTACCAGTCAAACTGATATGGAAATTAAGGTGGTTTGTTTCAGTTCACGGATAATTATTTTGATGCACACAGTTCGCTATCTGCAGAATACAGAAGATGAATATGCAGGCTGTATAGACATGCCTCTCTGGAATAATAATGACAAAACATGATACGATGGTGAAACATTTATCGGACATGCTAAGGAACAAATATAAGGATTCGAGAAGCTATGAGTAGAAATCAGGAACTGGTGACTGGAATCGGAGAGATAGGTGCCCGCAATCAAACCCTATCGAATTATCATCAAACTTTCCACCTCGTTAACCTGGACGCGTGAAACGGAACCGAGGCTGGCGCCAATACAAGCCAAAGTGAATGTAGATTT
The DNA here is from genome assembly GCA_036785665.1 of Chirona hameri. Classification (NCBI taxonomy): domain Eukaryota; kingdom Metazoa; phylum Arthropoda; class Thecostraca; order Balanomorpha; family Balanidae; genus Chirona; species Chirona hameri. The sequence goes on from JAXIVJ010002947.1 coordinate 92,515, forward strand.
GGACTGTGAGAGAGCGGGAGATAGAGGTGGAGAAGTGACGAAACGTAATGAAACGACACAAACAAGAGCGGAGAATGTGTCCTCGCGAGTCCTCACGGGTTGAGAGAACAAAAACACTCGAGCCTGTTGCCCAACGCAGCCGCGCGCACTCACACGAAATTGGGTCGCGCAGACATAATTTCGTCCCGGCACAAACAGCGATAAAGCGAAGCGATCAAAGTAGACATTCATTGCCATTAAAGGAAATAGTTCACCTTCAACATTAGTTTTAAACTGAGATAGCAGTTTTGTAGCCCGTGTTGGGAAACCCCTATCTTCAAGTTGGCTTGACTGAAAAGACTCTCCAGCCGAATATATTTGAGTTTTTGGCGAAGGAATGCGGTGCTGGCGAAAGAATGTTGTACTGGTTTTGGCCCGGGCAGAGGCTATACCATCAGCCAATCAGCTTGCAGCTGGTGCTAGAAGCGAATCGCCGGCCGCCGGTTGGCACATCTCCAATGCGAGTCTATCTTCACGCGACTACTTTCGAATCTGATTGGCTGAACCATTGTTTACATTCGCGTGACGTCAGGACTCTGACTCAGAGAGTATGCATATAGTTTTGATAAACAATACAAATGTAAGGCCTTCTGTCCTGAATCGGTGCGATATAAGGCCATTTTTGACAATATAAAAAGAAATTGTATTAAAAAATATAATCGCATCGTGTTGGGTAAAAAAATTCAAGGTGAACTATTTCCTTTAAAGGAACATTTCCATTTGGAACTAACCATTACCGACCCGTGCGGGCGGCAGTGGCTTCTAAACGGTGTCCAGAGCTCATCTTCGAACGACCAATACACATGTTCATACTTCATCGAGGTAAACGTCCATCTCAGCCATCGGTAACTCATTTATTATACTATTTACATACATCCATCACATCCCGTTATGCAATGACTAATGGCACACACCTACACTTCGAATCATGGCAACTGTGACTATTTACTCGTGCAGTACCATGATTATGGGTGGAGAATGTAGTATGGCATGTGTGGCCAATGCCACACCAACTTTTAAGTTGGGGTGACTCTGTATTGGAGCATCTTGTCAGACTATGAAACAAATAGCGAAAATATCACTAGAATACCCTTTGGCCACACCAACTTTGGAAACGATTCTCCACTCATGACCATGATACAGACTATACAATTATGATACAATAGGTAAGACGCGAACCGAACTCTACCTACCATCTATTATTTCTTCTCCCCAACGTCTCGTCCAGTACCACGGCCTAACCTCGCTAACAATCCTTCCTGAGAGGGGTTGTGTTTCGCCTTCGACCCGCAGGCTTCTGCCTACGCTCATTACCGGGAAATTACTGTTTTCGTCCCGGTTCGGACCATCCGGGAGTGCGATGGGGCTGGGGGGGGGGGGGGGGGGGGGGGGCGTCGACGTGGGCGACGGACACGGTCTCTAGTGCGATCCACAGGCAAGCTTACAAACCTAATGACTGAAGCGTGACTAGTTCCTACTTCAGTTACATGGGAACTTTGCATTGGGCGAGTGTTGGCGATGATCATAAGCGGACAGTCAGACAGACATACAGACAGACAGACAGACAGACAGACAGACAGACAGACAGACAGACAGACAGACAGACAGACAGACAGACAGACAGACAGACAGACAGACAGACAGACAGACAGACAGACAGACAGACAGACAGACAGACAGACAGACAGACAGACAGACAGACAGACAGACAGACAGACAGACAGACAGACAGACAGACAGACAGACAGACAGACAGACAGACAGACAGACAGACAGACAGACAGACAGACAGGCAGACAGACAGACAGACAGACAGACAGACAGACAGGTGGACACATGGACGGTCAAACAGGCGGAAGACAGACGGACAGACGGGAGACTAAACAGACGGACAGGCAGACGGACAGACAGATACGTTGGAGGAAGACAGGTGGTTCAAATATAGCGGACGTACATCAGAGACAATACCGCTCAGTTTCTTTACGTCAACATACTACTCCGTAGCCAGAGCCCAGAGCCACTTCTCCAAACATTCCCAGTTCACCTGAGGCGGCTCTGGTCACCTATTCCCAGTTCAGCTGAGGCGGCGCTGGTCACTTATTCCCAGTTCACCTGAGGCGACTCTGGTCACCTATTCCCAGTTCACCTGAGACGACTCTTGGTCACCTATTCCCAGTTCACCTGAGGCGGCTCTGGTCACCTATTCCCTGTTCACATGAGGCGGCTCTGGTCACCTATTCCCAGTTCACCTGAGGCGGCTCTGGTCACCTATTCCCAGTTCACCTGAGGCGGCTCTGGTCACCTATTTCCCTGTTCACCTGAGGCGGCTCTGGTCACCTATTCCCAGTTCACCTGAGGCGGCTCTGGTCACCTATTCCCAGTTCACCTGAAACGGCTCTGGTCACCTATTCCCAGTTCACCTGAGGCGACTCTGGTCACCTGTTCCCAGTTCACCTGAGGCGGCTCTGGTCACCTATTCCCAGTTCACCTGAGGCGGCTCTGGTCACCTATTTCCCTGTTCACCTGAGGCGGCTCTGGTCACCTATTCCCAGTTCACCTGAGGCGGCTCTGGTCACCTATTCCCAGTTCACCTGAAACGGCTCTGGTCACCTATTCCCAGTTCACCTGAGGCGACTCTGGTCACCTATTCCCAGTTCACCTGAGGCGACTCTATCACCTGTTCCCAGTTCACCTGAGGCGGCTCTGGTCACCTATTCCCAGTTCACCTGAGGCGGCTCTGGTCACCTATTCCCAGTTCACCTGAAACGGCTCTGGTCACCTATTCCCAGTTCACCTGAGGCGGCTCTGGTCACCTATTTCCCTGTTCACCTGAGGCGGCTCTGGTCACCTATTCCCAGTTCACCTGAGGCGGCTCTGGTCACCTATTCCCAGTTCACCTGAAACGGCTCTGGTCACCTATTCCCAGTTCACCTGAGGCGACTCTGGTCACCTATTCCCAGTTCACCTGAGGCGACTCTATCACCTGTTCCCAGTTCACCTGAGGCGGCTCTGGTCACCTATTCCCAGTTCACCTGAGGCGGCTCTGGTCACCTATTCCCAGTTCACCTGAGGCGACTCTGGTCACCTATTCCCAGTTCACCTGAGGCGACTCTATCACCTGTTCCCAGTTCACCTGAGGCGGCTCTGGTCGCCTGGTCGCCTTCTTCCCAGAGTCGGTGTGTCGGGAGCTCATGCTGTGTCAGCGATACATCTGCCGGTGTCAGCGGGACCCTTCAGACCCTGCAGGCGGCCGGGGCCACCACAACACATCGATCGCTCGCCACCCCCGCCCGCTGACGCGCTGACGTCACCCGGGTGAGTGACGCCGCCACGGGGTCGGGGGGTCTGCAGGGGAGGTGTTTGTTCGCCGGACACCCTCCGTCACTCACCTGCCAGCCCTAACCTATCTGCCGCCCAGCCCATCTGCCCAGCCCTAACCTATCTGCCGCCCAGCCCATCTGCCCAGCCCTAACCTATCTGCCGCCCAGCCCTAACCTATCTGCCGCCCAGCCCATCTGCTCAGCCCGTCTGATCAGCTGTCCGCCCAGCCTGCCCGCCTGTCTGCAGCTCGACTCGTGTGTGTGTGTGTGTGCCCGGCTGCCAGCCCGACTCGCGGCCTCTCCGCCATCCTCAGTCGGTCAGAGTCGTGCCGGCCCCGACAGCGCTGAGTCGGCCGATCAGGTCAGGAGGCCCGAGCCGTCCGACCGCCGCGCTGCCAGCCACACAGCCGCCAGCGGAATGTGCTTGTAACGCGGCGGCCGGCCGGCCCCGCAGGCCCCGCAGCAGAATACGGAACACGTGCCCTGTCACGGCGGCATGCCGGCGCCGGGTGTGCCGGCACCCGCCTCCTGTCGCCCCGCTCGTGCACACAGACCCGGCCGTGCGGCGCGGCAGACCAGCTGGGGCTCCTAGCGAATCACGCCGTGCGGTCCTGGCGCTTCGAGCGCTGCCGTGCTCAGAGGCCCGCGTTCCGTTGCCGCCGCGGGCGTGTGACGGGCATCATGAGCCGCGGAGTTTTGTTTACGGTGACATTCCCGCAGAGACGGCTCGGGATATCGCGTCACGTAACGTAACGGTGATAACGGTGATATCGCGTCACGTGACGGTGATGCCGCCTTCACTGCCACCGCTGCTGCTGGCGCCGCGCCGGCTGGTCCGGCAGATGTGGGGACCGGTGGGGCGCTGAGCGGCAGCGGCGGTGTGGTGTGGCGGTGGCGGCGGCGGTGGCGGTGGCGGTGGCGGAGGCGGTGACAGGCGGAGGCGGCGGTTCGCCTGGCACTGAGGCGCCTGCCAGTCACTGCGGGTGAATCTGCAGCAGCCCGCGGCCGCCGTGCATCCGTCGCCACCCGGACGGTACAGTGCCCTGCTGTCCTGACCCGTTTCCAGCGAGGAGCGCCGGCCTGCCAGCCAGCCAGCCAGCAGCGGCCCAGAGCGGCCCAGCAGCGGCCCAGAGCGGCCCAGAAGCGGCCCAGAGCGGGTCTGGCAGCTCTCTGAGGCCCAGACCAGTGTCCAGTTAATCTAGCCTTCTCGGGAAAATGAGAACGCCTCACCGCGCCGGTTTGATTAAAGCTGATATCTGGTCATATTAAAGCTCTACCCCACCGGTTGCAAATCAGGTCTGGGGATATAAGGAACATCTGGTTCATTTACATTTTGATCCCGGGCTAGCTGGTGTTCGTGAATCAAAATTAAAACCAGCCATAGCTAATCCCCCACGGGAAACCTTTTCAGGAGAAATGCCGGAGTAGATACCGTGGATACAGCGCTATCTTTCATTTAACTCGTGTAAGACGGCGTGTAAAATTATGTATGTTATGAATGGATCTATACAAAGCTATGAAACTTTAATTGACCTAACTGACGTCGACATGCCACATGAACACGTCACATGGCCGGAGGTAAAGCAACGAATCATATCTTTAATCTTTTCCGTTATTCCGAAAATGTATTCGCTTCTAATCCGCACTGTGCGACTACGTTCCATGTATGACTAAGTAATAACCTACGAACGAGATTTCCGTTTGGGAATTCCACGAGACCGTAGTGCAATATCCTACCAAATGGCTCACTCGGCACGATCCGATCCAGGCGCGTAGCAATCACATCGATCACAATTGTGCCGTGATTTCAATCGGCCGTCGGCCGCTGTTGAGCTAGATTACGCCGCGTATATCTGCGGTATTACGCCGCCGTATATCTGCCGACGCCATCGCTGAATCGACCGATGGCCGCGGCTACTGATCCCGTCATGACGATCAATCCTCAGACACTAGCTAAAGCTAGCTAAAGCTAGTGTATCACCAGTTTTGCCAATACACATATAGTGCACCCGTCCGAAACCTTAGTTATGGTAAAGACAACGAATTCGGGTGTGCCCTCTTGCGACATTTGGGAAATATGTGTACGTATTTCCTTCTACCGTCGTGCCTCGCATTTCCAGCCCTTCGATTGGCTGATACCGACTCTGTTCAGTCCGCTGCGTCTCTCGCTGTGGAAGTGAAAGGCGCCAGAACGAGGTTCAATCGTCCGTAACCGGAACACGCAGCGGGTAAAAAATCACGCCCCTTCTCTTCCTGACTGACCGAAACAACCACAGCCATTCATTATTCAACAGCAGCTGTGGTCCCGCATGCAAACAGCTAATTTTCACACAGCGGTTCACCGGCACATTACAACATTTGTTTTCCCAATCAACCTCACCAGAGGCTCTTCGGGTGTCAAACTGTTTACAAACAACGATGTCGACATCACTGCGTCTATTATGTAAAGTTCAGTCGATACCATGTGCGGGGTTCATCCCTCGAACATCTCGCCGTCAGTGGGTGCGTCCGTGGGTGGGTCTCTCCGGGCGGCTGACTGCCCCCGGTCGTGCTCCCCCACCCACACCCCGTCCGCAGAATCAAGGTCACGGGCCGCGACCCAGCCGCTGAGCCGAGCTGACGAGCCGAGCCGCCGAGCTGACCAAGACATTGTGAAAGTATGGCTGCGGCTGCCGGACCGGACCGGCCGGGGTCCGGGGTCGGATCGCGGTCAAGCTGCCCAGTTGAGCAAGACGGGGGGCGGCGGCGGCCGGGCGGAGTCGGGGCCCCGGCCCCGGCGGTAGCTGCGGTGGAGGCAACGCATGGCCGGCCCGCTCGCCGCCCAAGACCCTGTTGGAGCCGTGCCGCGAACGGCTGCACACTGTGCAGATTGATCCCAGTGAGCACGTGTGAGGCACGAACCGGGGCGGCCGGCCGCGGAGTGCAGCTGCCGCACACACTACACGGCGGAGCACCTGGGGCGGCGGCGGCCGGCGGGGGTCCGCTGCGCCCCCGCGCCCGGCCGGCGGCCCAAGGTCTCTCTCTCTGCGTGTATGATGAAGCAGCCGGCCGTCCACAGCTCGCTGGCCACACGGCCGCAACCCAAATTAGCGTGCAAATGAGGACCTGTCAACAGGGAAGTGACGGCCGCCCCGCAAAAACGACGGCCAACAGCGACCGACAGCGCCGACAATGCCGACAACGCCCAGACACGAACCAAAACAGCATTGTGGAAGGCGGACTCGTGCGCGCAGACAAATAAGGTTTGATTTGAGACCCGTTGGCAATGATGCCAGCCGGGGGAAACAGCGCGAAGCATTGGTCGACAAACATACCCGGGCAGCATCGAGCAGGAGTGTTTCTCCGGTAAAGACAATAGATATCGTCCTGGGATTTGGATTTGCACCGGATGAGCTGGAGCAGAAAGGGAGTCCGTGAGGGATGTGTGCCCACGAGGTGAACAGGATACAGTTCCAACAGGTTGACAGGTTAGGGAACTTGATCGAGTGAGGTTTGTGTCGTGACCTTATGCAATATGCTTCTCTGCACGGCATGCCGTACAAGCTGCACACGGCAGTGAGTGTGCAATGTGCGTGCACTGTGCACACCGCATGCACATTGCACACCAGGCTTTTGCGTGACAATGCACTCCAGGAAATGTGTATTTTTTGTTGTCTAATTCAAGACCGCGAACTTTGCACCTCTGCGACTTTGGTTCATTTCCAAGTCTTGATTCTCTCAATATAAAAAACAGTATTATACGCCTCAAAGACGAAGATCTTGGAATTCCTCTAAGATGCAATGGCATAGCGCAGAGTACGACGCTTTCCAAAAACCACAAGCTCTTCGGCTCCTCTTTTCTGTTTTCATATCGCCAAAAGAGCCGGTCCAACAATGCCATCCAGGTCGGTCTCAGAGCGGGTCACACCTCGGCCCGTACACTTGCGAACATGACCGAACTCACACTAAGCTGGCAGCTGACGGGCCCGTGACGTCACGGGAGTTGGCGTCAGCTGCTGCCGAGCCGGGCTGACCTGTATCTATCTGCCGCCGCGTTACGGGAAGCCGCAGCTGATGCCCGGCCCCCCAGCACACCGCGCGGCGGCGGCGGCCGAGTAACCGACAACTGTAAAGCCCAGGATACACTAGGCGTAATTTTCTGCCAAATCACGCGCGTGTTCTCCGTGTTTGCGGGATTTGCGTGAAATGCGCCGACAGAGCAAGTTCAGCTGATAGTAAATGCATTGGGTGAGCTACACTGGCACATCACGCAGATCCCGCATGAAACGTCAAGGAAAAGCCGCAGAACACGTCAAGGAAAAGACGCAATAAAGTTCAGTAAACTGAACTTCTTTGCGTGTTTTGCGTGATTGCGTGGGGCGTGGTTTCTATCATTTTGATAGACCCTAAACTTGAATAATTTGTGCTGAGTATCGTGGCGGAAGATGAATGAAGAAGCGTTGGAGCAAATTGTGAGTGTTGAAACTTGTGTTGAAGCTGGTAGATATTTATGCAGTGGCTTATTCCATTTGAAAAATGCAGTGGTTTATACATTTTCCTTGTGTGATTTGCGTGATTGGCAGATCCCGGACGTCACGGAAGTCCCGCAAACACTGAGAAGACGTGCGAGATTTGGCGGGACAATCACGGCATAGTGTAGCCTGGGCTTAACGTTATCGTGACGTCAACATCTGTGTACTGCGGCGGCTATCGGCGGTCGTGTACCGCGGAAACTGACGATGAGGGGGGCTGCCCGGGGCTACCACTGTCAGTTGAACAGAGTACACAGAGATGCTGCTGCCGCTGACCACAGAGTGATAAGCCGCCAGCAGAGAGCAGCAGGCGGCGGCGGCGGCGGCGGAGGGAGGGAGGGAGGGGGTGGGACCGGGGCGGAACGGGTGCGGACAAGACCGCCCTACACGTCAGTCGTCACGGTCACCGACCGACGTTTTGAGAACATCGAGTGGTCTCTCCGTGACGTCACGAGCGTTGACGATGGCGTTTGTCCCGCTACCTTACCGGAGCGATCGCCGATCGCTACCATTACTAAACTGTGCAGTAATAGCCACCGCACGACGCCGGACTGTAAGTACCGAGCTATTAACGTGGCACAGAAAACTGCCGCTCGGGTTTCTCCCACGATGATTACCGTTGAATTCGATATGTGCAGTTGGTCGTCAGGGTT
>JAXIVJ010002948.1:0-5000 GCA_036785665.1 Chirona hameri
GGTCCGTCCGTGCCGTCCGTCGTCCGTCCGGTCCGGTCCGTCCGTCCGTCCGTCCGGTCCGTCCGTCCGTCCGGTCCGTCCGGTCCGGTCCGTCGTCCGTCCGTCGTCCGTCCGTCCGTCGCCGTCCGTCCGGTCCGTCCGTCCGTCCGTCGTCCGTCCGTCCGTCGTCCGTCCGTCCGTCCGTCCGTCCGTCCGTCCGTCCGTCCGTCCGTCCGTCCGTCCGTCCGTACCGTCCGTCCGTCCGTCCGTCCGTCCGTCCGTCCGTCCGTCCGTCCGTCCGTCCGTCCGTCCGTCCGTCCGTCCGTCCGTCCGTCCGTCCGTCCGTCCGTCCGTCCGTTCGTCCGTCCGTCCGTCCGTCCGTCCGTCCGTCCGTCCGTCCGTCCGTCCGTCCGTCCGTCCGTCCGTCCGTCCGTCCGTCCGTCCGTCCGTCCGTCCGTCCGTCCGTCCGTCCGTCCGTCCGTCCGTCCGTCCGTCCGTCCGTCCGTCCGTCCGTCCGTCCGTCCGTCCGTCCGTCCGTCCGTCCGTCCGTCCGTCCGTCCCGTCCGTCCGTCCGTCCGTCCGTCCGTCCGTCCGTCCGTCCGTCCGTCCGTCCGTACCGTCCGTCCGTCCGTCCGTCCGTCCGTCCGTCCGTCCGTCCGTCCGTCCGTCCGTCCGTCCGTCCGTCCGTCCGTCCGTCCGTCCGTCCGTCCGTCCGTCCGTCCGTCCGTCCGTCCGTCCGTCCGTCCGTCCGTCCGTCCGTCCGTCCGTCCGTCCGTCCGTCCGTCCGTCCGTCCGTCCGTCCGTCCGTCCGTCCGTCCGTCCGTCCGTCCGTCCGTCCGTCGTCCGTCCGTCCGTCCGTCCGTCCGTCCGTCCGTCCGTCCGTCCGTCCGTCCGTCCGTCCGTCCGTCCGTCCGTCCGTCCGTCCGTCCGTCCGTCCGTCCGTCCGTCCGTCCGTCCGTCCGTCCGTCCGTCGTCCGTCCGTCCGTCCGTCCGTCCGTCCGTCCGTCGTCCGTCCGTCCGTCCGTCCGTCCGTCCGTCCGTCCGTCCGTCCGTCCGTCCGTCCGTCCGTCCGTCCGTCCGTCCGTCCGTCCGTCCGTCCGTCCGTCCGTCCGTCCGTCCGTCCGTCCGTCCGTCCGTCCGTCCGTCCGTCCGTCCGTCCGTCCGTCGTCCGTCCGTCCGTCCGTCCGTCCGTCCGTCCGTCCGTCCGTCCGTCCGTCCGTCCGTCCGTCCGTCCGTCCGTCCGTCCGTCCGTCCGTCCGTCCGTCCGTCCGTCCGTCCGTCCGTCCGTCCGTCCGTCGTCCGTCCGTCCGTCCGTCCGTCCGTCCGTCCGTCCGTCCGTCCGTCCGTCCGTCCGTCCGTCCGTCCGTCCGTCCGTCCGTCCGTCCGTCCGTCCGTCCGTCCGTCCGTCCGTCCGTCCGTCCGTCCGTCCGTCCGTCCGTCCGTCCGTCCGTCCGTCGTCCGTCCGTCCGTCCGTCCGTCCGTCCGTCCGTCCGTCCGTCCGTCCGTCCGTCCGTCCGTCCGTCCGTCCGTCCGTCCGTCTCGTCCGTCCGTCCGTCCGTCCGTCCGTCCGTCCGTCCGTCCGTCCGTCCGTCCGTCCGTCCGTCCGTCCGTCCGTCCGTCCGTCCGTCCGTCCGTCCGTCCGTCCGTCCGTCCGTCCGTCCGTCCGTCCGTCCGTCCGTCCGTCCGTCCGTCCGTCCGTCCGTCCGGTCCGTCCGTCCGTCCGTCCGTCCGTCCGTCCGTCGTCCGTCCGTCCGTCCCGTCCGTCCGTCCGTCCGTCCGTCCGTCCCGTCCGTCCGTCCGTCCGTCCGTCCGTCCGTCCGTCCGTCCGTCCGTCCGTCCGTCCGTCCGTCCGTCCGTCCGTCCGTCCGTCCGTCCGTCCGTCCGTCCGTCCGTCCGTCCGTCCGTCCGTCCGTCCGTCCGTCCGTCCGTCCGTCCGTCCGTCCGTCCGTCCGTCCGTCCGTCCGTCCGTCCGTCCGTCCGTCCGTCCGTCCGTCCGTCCGTCCGTCCGTCCGTCCGTCCGTCCGTCCGTCCGTCCGTCCGTCCGTCCGTCCGTCCGTCCGTCCGTCCGTCGTCCGTCCGTCCGTCCGTCCGTCCGTCCGTCCCGTCCGTCCGTCCGTCCGTCCGTCCGTCCGTCCGTCCGTCCGTCCGTCCGTCCGTCCGTCCGTCCGTCCGTCCGTCCGTCCGTCCGTCCGTCCGTCCGTCCGTCCGTCCGTCCGTCCGTCCGTCCGTCCGTCCGTCCGTCCGTCCGTCCGTCCGTCCGTCCGTCCGTCCGTCCGTCCGTCCGTCCGTCCGTCCGTCCGTCCGTCCGTCCGTCCGTCCGTCCGTCCGTCCGTCCGTCCGTCCGTCGTCCGTCCGGTCCGTCCGTCCGTCCGTCCGTCCGTCCGTCCGTCGTCCGTCCGTCCGTCCGTCCGTCCGTCCGTCCGTCCGTCCGTCCGTCCGTCCGTCCGTCCGTCCGTCCGTCCGTCCGTCCGTCGTCCGTCCGTCCGTCCGTCCGTCCGTCCGTCCGTCCGTCCGTCCGTCCGTCCGTTCCGTCCGTCCGTCGTCCGTCCGTCCGTCCGTCCGTCCGTCCGTCCGTCCGTCCGTCGTCCGTCCGTCCGTCCGTCCGTCGTCCGTCCGTCCGTCCGTCCGTCCGTCCGTCCGTCCGTCCGTCCGTCCGTCCGTCCGTCCGTCCGTCCGTCCGTCCGTCCGTCCGTCCGTCCGTCCGTCCGTCCGTCCGTCCGTCCGTCCGTCCGTCCGTCCGTCCGTCCGTCCGTCCGTCCGTCCGTCGTCCGTCCGTCCGTCCGTCCGTCGTCCGTCCGTCCGTCCGTCGTCCGTCCGTCCGTCCGTCCGTCCGTCCGTCCGTCCGTCCGTCCGTCCGTCCGTCCGTCCGTCCGTCCGTCCGTCCGTCCGTCCGTCCGTCCGTCCGTCGTCCGTCCGTCCGTCCGTCCGTCCGTCCGTCCGTCCGTCCGTCCGTCCGTCCGTCGTCCGTCCGTCCGTCCGTCCGTCCGTCCGTCCGTCCGTCCGTCCGTCCGTCCCGTCCGTCCGTCCGTCGTCCGTCCGTCCGTCCGTCCGTCCGTCCGTCCGTCCGTCCGTCCGTCCGTCCGTCCGTCCGTCCGTCCGTCGTCCGTCCGTCCGTCCGTCCGTCCGTCCGTCCGTCCGTCCGTCCGTCCGTCCGTCCGTCCGTCCGTCCGTCCGTCCGTCCGTCCGTCCGTCCGTCCGTCCGTCCGTCCGTCGTCGTCCGTCCGTCCGTCGTCCGTCCGTCCGTCCGTCCGTCCGTCCGTCCGTCCGTCCGTCCGTCCGTCCGTCCGTCGTCCGTCCGTCCGTCGTCGTCCGTCGTCCGTCCGTCCGTCCGTCCGTCCGTCCGTCCGTCCGTCCGTCCGTCCGTCCGTCCGTCCGTCCGTCCGTCCGTCCGTCGTCCGTCCGTCCGTCCGTCCGTCCGTCCGTCCGTCCGTCCGTCCGTCCGTCCGTCCGTCCGTCCGTCCGTCCGTCCGTCCGTCCGTCCGTCCGTCCGTCCGTCCGTCCGTCCGTCCGTCCGTCCGTCCGTCCGTCCGTCCGTCCGTCCGTCCGTCCGTCCGTCCGTCCGTCCGTCGTCCGTCCGTCCGTCCGTCCGTCCGTCCGTCCGTCCGTCCGTCCGTCCGTCCGTCCGTCCGTCCGTCCGTCCGTCCGTCCGTCCGTCCGTCCGTCCGTCCGTCCGTCCGTCCGTCCGTCCGTCCGTCCGTCCGTCCGTCCGTCCGTCCGTCCGTCCGTCCGTCCGTCCGTCCGTCCGTCCGTCCGTCCGTCCGTCCGTCCGTCCGTCCGTCCGTCCGTCCGTCCGTCCGTCCGTCCGTCCGTCCGTCCGTCCGTCCGTCCGTCCGTCCGTCCGTCGTCCGTCCGTCCGTCCGTCCGTCCGTCCGTCCGTCCGTCCGTCCGTCCGTCCGTCGTCCGTCCGTCCGTCCGTCCGTCCGTCCGTCCGTCCGTCCGTCCGTCCCGTCCGTCCGTCGTCCGTCCGTCCGTCCGTCCGTCCGTCCGTCCGTCCGTCCGTCCGTCCGTCCGTCCGTCCGTCCGTCCGTCCGTCCGTCGTCCGTCCGTCCGTCCGTCCGTCCGTCCGTCCGTCCGTCCGTCGTCCGTCCGTCCGTCCGTCCGTCCGTCCGTCCGTCCGTCCGTCCGTCCGTCCGTCCGTCGTCCGTCCGTCCGTCCGTCCGTCCGTCCGTCCGTCCGTCCGTCCGTCCGTCCGTCCGTCCGTCCGTCCGTCCGTCCGTCCGTCCGTCCGTCCGTCCGTCCGTCCGTCCGTCCGTCCGTCCGTCCGTCCGTCCGTCCGTCCGTCCGTCCGTCCGTCCGTCCGTCCGTCCGTCGTCCGTCCGTCCGTCCGTCGTCCGTCCGTCCGTCCGTCCGTCCGTCCGTCCGTCCGTCCGTCCGTCCGTCCGTCCGTCCGTCCGTCCGTCCGTCCGTCCGTCCGTCCGTCCCGTCCGTCCGTCCGTCCGTCCGTCCGTCCGTCCGTCCGTCCGTCGTCCGTCCGTCCGTCCGTCCGTCCGTCCGTCCGTCCGTCCGTCCGTCCGTCCGTCCGTCCGTCCGTCCGTCCGTCCGTCCGTCCGTCCGTCCGTCCGTCCGTCCGTCCGTCCGTCCGTCCGTCCGTCCGTCCGTCCGTCCGTCCGTCCGTCCGTCCGTCCGTCCGTCCGTCCGTCCGTCCGTCCGTCCGTCCGTCCGTCCGTCCGTCCGTCCGTCCGTCCGTCCGTCCGTCCGTCCGTCCGTCCGTCCGTCCGTCCGTCCGTCCGTCCGTCCGTCCGTCCGTCCGTCCGTCCGTCCGTCCGTCCGTCCGTCCGTCCGTCCGTCCGTCCGTCGTCCGTCCGTCCGTCCGTCCGTCCGTCCGTCCGTCCGTCCGTCCGTCCGTCCGTCCGTCCGTCCGTCCGTCCGTCCGTCCGTCGTCCGTCCGTCCGTCCGTCCGTCCGTCCGTCCGTCCGTCCGTCCGTCCGTCCGTCCGTCCGTCCGTCCGTCCGTCGTCCGTCCGTCCGTCCCGTCCGTCCGTCCGTCCGTCCGTCCGTCCGTCCGTCCGTCCGTCCGTCCGT
>JAXIVJ010002948.1:20000-95000 GCA_036785665.1 Chirona hameri
AACTCACAGGACGTAATCATGAATCAAGCCTACGACCCTGTTATCTCGGATTTGTTTTATATCTGTGACTTAAGATCAGGTCAGTATCGTGACCTTTCCATTATAAGTCAACGAGAAAATATACAAATATTTTCGCATCAGAGGATATGCATTAGATCAAAATAATTATTTTAAGATTATGTTATTATAGCTCATTATTGATGCCTCAAGAACAATTATTGCTCAGTGACCCCTACAAAATCGAGTGAGGTCGCCTGAGGTGACCAGCACTTATATGCCAATAACTCTTGATAGCATAAAATGAAGATAAGAACGTGAGACCGGCACTACTGTGTATGTCTCGTCGAGACGCGTCCGACATTGCGCAGCACGACATACCTGGTTCACCACATGACCTTACATTACCTTGATCTGATGTCAAATTTTGAAGTTGATTTCGGTAACCTGGTCACAATGGTATGATTCGAATCTTCTTGACGAAACGAGCACGGTGACGTTAAAATGGGCGCCGTGTGACCATAAGAGTCGGTGCGTCCAAAACCCTAATTATCATCAGATGACGTTAAAATTATTGCCCTATCTTCATCAGGCGGAAATCTACCGCTATATGAGTAAACTATGGGGCTGTTCCAGCGCCCTCACCCGCCCTCACCCGGAATAGGTTGAGGTGTGCCCGGTGGAGGTGCGGTGGAGCGGCGCGCGGGAACGAGCGGTAGAGACTCGGTGGAATTATCAGCTGTTGGCCATCATTTGTTTGGGTGCGAATTCACGGTCACGGTCACGGTCTCCGCTGTAATGCGAGCTGCACACTGGGCCATTCGGCGAGCGATATCACTGCGACATTCTGCGGTTCCGCGGTGTTTAGCACAGAAAAAGCTCGTCCGGACCAGCTTTATTCCGCGATATCGCGCGCCAAATGACGCAGTGTGCGGTCGCCATTTACATACATTATTTTATTCCTCGCAGTTTTGCGTTTTACCGTGCGTGTCAGAAATTTGTTGAGGTACTTTTATCCACCGTGCGTTTAACATAGATCTAAACAACAATGGAATCCATGCAAAAGCTGTCCACAATGTTCTTCGCGAATGGCGCCGAAAAATGTTTACGAAAGTTTGTCACTGGTGCGCCATAGCTGCCGTAATCCGACTTTGCCCGATCTCATCCGCTCGACGAGCGGTTGAGATTTTGCTCATCCGGTTGAGGTTGGTGGAGGCTCAACCGATTTTAGTTGAGGCGCGGGAACGGCCGGTGGAGAAAATAAGGCCTCCACCTAATCCGGACGAGGGCGCTGGAACAGCCCCTATAGGTTTCATTTTCTACTTTTTTCGAAAGGGGTGTACAGTTAATGTCTCTAGGCCGACAATTATTCTACCGACCAAAGTAATCGCCAATTGCCAAAATGTCGACTCCGACTTCGGGCTGGAGTTGGAGTCGGTAAGATTTTAGCGACTCCGACTCCGACTCCGGACAAAACTGCCGACTCCGACCGATTCCGACTCCAACTCCGACTCCGACTCCGACTCCGACTCAGACTCCGACTCTGACTCCGACTCCGACTCCAACTCCAACTCCGACTCCGACTCCGACTCCGACTCCGACTCCGACTCCGACTCCGACTCCGACTCCGACTCCGACTCCGACTCCGACTCCGACTCCGACTCCGCAGTCCTGGGTCACTCTGACTACCGTCAACATATAGTATGTTTGCGATCTGTAGTCAATACAAGCCGACATATGTACAGTACAAGTCAAACCAAATGGGATTTCAAAATTGCCACACGAAAAACATATATTTATAGGATATTCAAACTGATCAACTTAGAACATGTCACAGAGCAGCTTAAATTGGAAGACGACAACCATACACACAGGTGCGAAAACAATTCTCTGAACCGGCTTACTTCAACCCAGCCGATATTGAAATGCCATTTTTGAAAGGAAACTTTGAGCTGTCTGCGTGTGTGCACATTTCCTCGTGACCTCGCCGCTTCCTTGATTGACTCCTGACTGACTCCTGACTCCTCCTGACCTCGCCGCCTTGATGTCCGGTTCATGGACCGGCGTCAGGAAGGGTCCCAGTTCCGCCTCCCCCCCCCCCCCACAGTACAGTGGCCGTCCGTTTACAGCGCGCGAGGTCAGGGGGCGGGGAAGCGGAGGGGTGAGAGAGAGGGGGAGGGGGTCAGCGCCAGGGTCAGCCATAGGCTGGAATCTGGGTCGCTATCCGGGTTAACGGAGGGCAATGCGTCTGGCCAGCAGCTGCGCCGTGCTGCCCGCCCTCCAGCAGAGATTATGACCCCCAAATTATGGCGGCAGCTCGCTCGACTAACATCAACTAACAGGCCACCACGGTTTACTGGCTCACAATCGTGCCAAGTGGGGCGGAATGCTCACAAGACGGTCCAGACCACCCCGGTGACCCAGGAGCTTAAAATGTTGCAAGAAAACACTGAGCTTGGATGATTTGTTTTAATCTGCTGTCGTTCATAGATATCCGAATTTAAACTTCTTTTCGTGCATCATTTTATGAAATACTTATTTATAAATCAAAAATATGCACTGCTCAACACAACAGGCTTAAATGCAAGCTCTGTTTACCAGTATTATTTTCCTTATTCTGAATAAGGAAATTATAGAAGAAGAAAAATAAAAATAATAAAATAAGGAATAATGTCGATTTCCACGCGGAAAGACGAAATAGAACTATGCTAAGTCGAAGACACAACACCTACGTCGCTGACAGGATAGGAAGATGTGATATCTGGGTGTTACCTGGGTGTTGTTTAGCTACTATACTCCGGGCGTTCGCATTGACCAAGCGTATCAATGCCTCGCCATAGGTCCTCGAGGCAGTATCTGAATGATTCACTTCCTCGTTTAGTTATTATTCTCAGTGAAAAAGAGCACGGGAGACATCAACCATTACCCGTCAAGACACTCTACACCTGTTAACTCGGTCACTCTGCACCTGTTCGCCCAGTCACTCTGTGTTCATTCAGCCACTTTGCGTCTACCTGTTCACTCGATCACTCTGTATCTGTCCACTCAGTCGCTCTATTCACTCAGTCACTCCGCACCTATCCACCTGTCACTCTGTTCAGTGTTCATTCTGTCATTCTGTGCCTGTTTCGGTTCACCAGTTCACGTCTCCATGCACGACACAGAATCCATCCTGAGCGTTCCTCTGGATCGGTCATGCCTCTGCAGACGGACCCCCAGCACCACTTGAGTGGTGTGACTGTGAGCGACAGGGAGCGTCTCCATGTGCACATGGCGCGCCCTTCGCACGCCATGTTTACCGCACTGTGCAACAACTCACTGCTGCGGGCCGAGACAGGCGTCCCGGGTGTTGTCATCCGACTCCTGCATAAGCAAACAAGCTGCATGCTCGAATTCATCACGGATGGCCTTGGGACTTGGGAGCAAGCCAGTGATGCCAGCCAATGTTACCAGGGGAGGATCCAGGGGGCACAGGGGGCACCCTGGATCCGAAAAAAAAATATGAGGAGGGACCTTTTCGGCGCGCGCAGCGCGCCGAAAAGGGACGATAAGATCGCGCGAAGCGCGGTATCATGGGCTCTAAGAGTCTGGAGACCATGCAAAGTGGTCTTTAGAGAGCTTGGAGCACTTCAGAGGCCCTTAAGGACCACCAGGGCCCTTTCTATAAAAAAACAGAGGACCCCATGGACGTTCAAAGGGCCCCTGTGCAGGTCAAAGGGCCCCTGGCTAGTCCGAAAGGGCCCCTGGGCGAGTCAGAAGAGCCCAGAACATGCCGAATGGCCCCTAGCCAGCACAGAGGGGCCCCTGGGCAGATTAGAGGGGCCACTGAGCATGTCGGCAGGGCGACAAAGCAGCCAGTCCGGACAGACCAGAGGGCCCTTGGGAAGTTCAAATGGCCCCTGTGCAGGTCATAGGGGCCTCTGACCAGACCGAAAGGGCCCCTGGGTGGGTCAGAAGGGCCCCTGTGACGGCGCCCCTCCGACCAGTGACGGCGCCCCTCCGACCAGTGACGGCCCCCTCCGACAAGTGACGGCGCCCCTCCGGCCAGTGAAGGCGCCCCTCCGGTCAGTGACGGCGTCCCTCCGACCAGTGACGGCGCCCCTCTGGCCAGTGACGGCGCCCCTCTGGCTAGTGACGGCGCCCCCTCCGGTCAGTGACGACGCCCCTCCGGCCAGTGACGGCGCCCCTCCGGCCAGTGACGGCGCCCCTCCGACCAGTGACGGCGTCCCTCCGGCCAGTGAAGGTGCCCCTCCGGCCAGTGATCACGCCCCTCCAGCGAGTGACAGCACCCATCCGACCAGTGACTGCGTCCCTCCGACCAGTGACGACGCCCCTCCGGACAGTAACGGTGCCTCTCCCGCCAGTGACCGCCCCCTCAGGCGAGTGGCAGCGTCCCTTCGACTAGTGACTGCCCCTCTCCGGACCGTGACGGCGCACCTCCGGCCAGTGACGGTGCCCCTCCGGATAGTGATGGCGCCCCTCCGGATAGTGATGGTGCCCCTCCGGCCAGTGACGGCGCACCTCCGGCCAGTGACCACACCCCTCCAGCGAGTGACAGCACCCATCCGACCAGTGACGGCGTCTCTCCGGCCATTGATGGCGCCCCTCCGGCTAGTGAAGGCGCGCCCTCCGGTCAGTGACGGCGCACCCTCCGGTCAGTGACGGCGCCCCTCCAGCCAGTGACGGCGCCCCTCCGGCTAGTAACGGGGGGCCTCTCCTTCCGCACAGTGCGGAAGGAGAGGCGCCCCCTACAAATTTGTCGTCAATATTGATGAAGTCCCTGTCGTTCGGGTGGCGCCCCTCAGGCCTCAAGGCAATGACCTGGTCCTTTGTGAATTTCTGCGCACGCCACTGACAGGCACTCCTGGGAATCGGACAATTAGCACTCCTAGAAGTAAATGGCGATTTAGGAACAGGATAGGCGCCACTAGAAGCAAATGCCGCCCCCATGGAGCAGAACAGGCGCCCTACCGGACAATAAGCAAATGCCGCCCCCCACGGGGTAAAACAGGCGCCCTCTATATTGGATAAATGCTCATTGTCCATAAGCAGCTAATCCCGTCCCCCATTGGCCATTGGGAAGAACAGCCGCCCACTAAGTCGAACAATGGGCTTCTTAGAAGCAAATGTCGCCCACATGGAGGAGAAAAGGCGCCCTACCGGACAATAAACAAATGCCGCCCCCATGGTCTCATACACTGGCGGATCCAGAGGGGGGGGGGGCATCAGGGGCAAATGCCCCCTCCCCCACAGAAATATGAGTGGGGGCATTCAATACAAGTATACCCCCCGCGCGTTCCCAATTTATCGTTAAATCGTAAACAAATATATTTGCAGCATTCAAAATCCAGCTATCCACAGTCAAAAACATGAAAATTTCGCGCCGCTTCGCGGCATGACACAAGTTTCGCAATTGCTTATACAAATTTGGAAAATGGAGAAATGAATTCGATTAAGTGTCTGCCAGAGGCTCTCTCTCTCCTTGGCGGTAGTTGCTGGTCCCAAGGCCCAACCCCTTCATAAAATATTAACTTTCAAGCGGGCTACATGTTTAGCTAGCTGGTCTGCCGAGTTCCGAAAAAGGCGACGCGAACGCAAGGACGCGGACATCGGCACCAGGAAGCTGCTCCAGCGGTGCCCAACTTGCTGGACCGAAGAGCTAATAGTGGGGACCAGGCCAAGACCATCTCCCCAAGCCAACTCCCACCCCAGGCTCCTCCAGATCCACAGGGACCATTTATGCGCTGACAAGTCGTTCTGCCGCTTGCTGCTTTCATACCATTTGCACTGCTACCAGTTGTTTGTTACAGTTCTGTACATATGTATACAGTTATTATTATCATATGCACCTACTATTGAGCGATGACAGCCTCCGGCCATCGTGATTTACTATCCGCGGCTAATGTAGGTATATGAAAAACTACCATCATATCAATATTTTTCATCATACCGAGATGTGCTACCAGGGAAAGGGATTACCTGAGGCTTGGCTCCAATCACGGTCTGGGTCCAGTATGAAAATTTCGTTTTCCACGATCTAAAACCAGTAAGGCGCCGTAGTTGGCGATGAACGAGCGAGCGCGAACGAAATGTATAGGTGAATTTCAACTCGATCGGGCAAGTAGTTTCTGAGACACACAAAAAAGGTGCACACGTGCGCACGTGCAGAGGCACCCCACCGCTGACTTGTGGAAAAGAGGCGGCTTAGAGGTTCCTAGCCACACACCAAATTTGAACACAATCGGTTTAGCCGTTCCTGAGATATAGAATAGGGGTGTGCACGTGCGCACGTGCAGATGCACCCCACCCATGACTTGTGGGAAGGCGGCGGCGGAGGGGTCCCTAACCACACACAAAATTTGAACACAATCGGCTCAGCCTTTCCTGAGATACAGTATAGGGGTGAAACGGTGGGAAGGCGGCGGCGGAGGGGTCCCTAACCACACACAAAATTTGAACACAATCGGCTCAGCCTTTCCTGAGATACAGTATAGGGGTGAAACGGTGGGAAGGCGGCGGCGGAGGGGTCCCTAACCACACACAAAATTTGAACACAATCGGCTCAGCCTTTCCTGAGATACAGTATAGGGGTGAAACGGTGGGAAGGCGGCGGCGGAGGGGTCCCTAACCACACACAAAATTTGAACACAATCGGCTCAGCCTTTCCTGAGATACAGTATAGGGGTGAAACGGGGAGAACATGGGGGGTGATATAGGGCAGGAGCCGGCTAAGGGCAGAACGATATGCCATAAGTCGGGGTACAGGATATACAAAAACGTGCGCACGTGCAGAAGCACCCCACCCATGAGTTGTGGGAAGGCGGCGGCGAAGGGGTCCCTACCCACACACCAAATTTGAACACAATCTGCCCAGCCGTTGCGGAGTTTTTACGAGAAAACACTTTTCAACACCCATCACGCGGCACGCGCCATGCGCAGTGGTAGTCACCCACATGAGTCGGCACTGGTCTCAAACAGGTTAGGTTGGATACTCAGCAAAGAAACCCGCTTGTCCATTGGACGTGCGGTTGCAGAGATATTAGCTTCTCAAAAGCGTCGCCACGGGCCGGGTCGGGCCGGGCCGCTCATATTCAGATTTGTTCCCATATACCACGGAAGGACGAGCGAGCGCTGAACTTTTTTCTTCTTCGCCCTACGGGGAGTCCTAAAAAGACCCCCCTGTTAACTTCCAAATTCAAGCGACATAGAGCAACGCGGTTAGAACCAACATGTTGCCTGTCATGTTTGGAATCTAACGGTATGCAAGTTCTAGATTTCGGGTCAACGAGTGACCTTCCAGGTCAAGTGAATGACCTCGATCGACCACGTCCAGAACAGCGATTTTGCTCTGTCAGAAAACCTCAAAATGAGAAATTGATAAATGTACATAAAAGGGCATGTTCCTAGACCAGTTTTGTCTCAGAAATACAGAAAAGGTAATTATTAATTCGTATATGGTCAAAAACAAGTTATTAAAAAATGACGTCATGAATTTCTTACACTTAGGGAACCATCACTCAGTCAATTTTTTTTTTATTTGGTTTGAGTATTGGCCATACTCAGTTCTCCCACATATATTCCGGTTTTTTCACATCTTTGAAATTTTTATTTTGTGGTGATTTTTCCCAAAAAAAAATCAGTTTTTATCATTTTGGGAGTAAAAAAAAACAAATTTCGAAAATCCGAGATTGCCATTTTAAAGAAAATGACATTTATATCTTTGCTTAATTGCGTTTGCAATTGGCTTCAAAACTCTGTTTTCTACAATTTTTCAAACATTTATCGTTTATCCACCAACATGACGTCATCAAAACATCATGATTTCCCAAATTTATCAACTAATTTCAATGAAAGTTTTGCACCTCACGTATAACTGTTGTATACTTAGCTACTGAAAATTTCAGCAAGATGCGCCGCATGTCTAAAAAGTTATGCAAGAAAAACCTCAGGGGGGTCGTTTTAGGACTCCCGTAGGGCGAGAGTTAAAATTGTCACGCCGCTTCGCGGCATCACATCGGTGGACATCGTCATAACGAAGCCATCGTCATCGTCTTCGGTTCGCCGTAACGCTGAATTTAATGAATAACATTTTTACCTTCTTATCCTCTACAAGGCCCACCGCCTATATTTGTGGGTTTAAGCAGCGCGACTTTTTTACGGGTTCCCGTAAACAGTCGCGCTGCTTGGCGGCGCTACATAAGTACCTACTATAATATATTAAAATCCACATTAAAATGCTGCAAAGGCCCTAAAAGAAGGTAATGGTAAGAAGGTAAACAAAATGCTGCAAAGGCCCCAATAGATACACGCAGACAAAAATGGGTGTTACTTTTTCCATTTCAGCCGACCCCCCACTAAAAATTATCGGCGACGCGCCTGCAAGTTGGTGTGAGATAAACGTTATTATTACTTATATTTGTATATGTTATGGATTACAGAATATAGCGTTTTTGTGGGGTTTTTCTCCAAAAAGGTGAATTTCTTAACCTCGAATACCAAAATAAGGTGACTGGCTCAAATCCGCGGAGGACAAAAAATGGGGGGCACTTTTTTGCCACAAAAAGATGCCCCCACGGAGAGAGGCTGGATCCGCCAGTGGTCTCATATTGATTATGGGGATGGAGGCGTTATTTTTCAGTGCTACAGTAGATTACAGGTATGTAAATACATACATGCATACACTACATCTTAAAAAAATGACATATTTGTGATATTGCGAGTTTTTTTTTGGCGATGGCGCCCCCTTGAGTGATGGCACCCCCAATGCCAATTTGTCCGTACCACTTTTTTGGATGTGGTTGCGCCACTGGGCATGACACAAGTTTCGCAATTGCTTATACAAATATGGAAAACGGGAAAATTAATTCCATTAAATGTCTAGCAGAGGCTCTCCTTGGCGGTAATTGCTGGCCCCAGGTCCCACTCGCTTCATAAAATATTAACTTTCAAGCAGGATACATGTTTAGCTACTCTGCCGAGTTTCGAAAAAGGCGACGAGAACGCAAAGACGCGGACATCGGCACCCGCGGAAGCTGCTCCAGCGGTGCCCAACTTGCTGGATCCGGAAGAGCTAATAGTGGGGACCAGGCCAGGACCATCTCCCCAAGTCATCTTCTCTCAGGCTCCTCCAGATCTACAGGGACCATTTGTGCGCGGAAAAGTCGTCCTGCCTCCTGCTGCTTTCAAACCATTTGCACTGTTATCAGTTGCACTGCTACCACAGTAAGACAACCGGTAGGTGCCGTTCGACCATTTGTAATTTTCTTGAAAAGTTGTGCATTGGGGGTTTCAAGGGCGGGGAATTCAATGGTGGTGAGTGGCGACCAAGACAAATATAAATATATATATATATATATATATATATATATATATATATATATATATATATATATATATATATATATATATATATATATTTTCACAAATACGGCCTTCCGAATTTTCCCAAGTTCACTGTGCAGGCCTAATTTTGACAATCAATAACTCCGAGACTAAAGAAGCGATTACGATAACTTTTTGGGGGTTTGGATCAGGATTAGTCAAATAACAATTTGGCAATCACGGATTTTTTATTGTGTCCTTGTGACCTACTTTTTGCGCCGTGACCTTGACCTGTTGGAAACTGAAATTAACATTTTCGTCTGATGACGATTTGAGCTTTATTGATGTCCTTTCGTATAAACAAAAAGTAAAAAAAGTGGGGTTCGATTTGTAAAAACTACTTTTGGAGACTTCCACAGTAAGACAACCAAAATGTTAAAATTTGCCGTCCGACCATTCTTAATTTTCTTGGAAAGTTGTGCATTGGGAGTTTCAAGGGCGTGGAATTCATTGGTGGTCCCCAAAAATTTTCCCCAAACAATTTTTATCTCTCCAAGATAAGGCCTTCCGAAAAGAAAAGAAAACTACTTTTAAAAACTACTTTTAAAAACTACTTTTGAGCCTTGCAATGCTGACACAGTACGCTGCTTGGGTACGTTACGTTGTATTGACCTGGCAGGTCATATGGCGACCTGATGTCGGTGTAACAGGCATCAACCGAGAGGTGTCGTCGTCAGGAGTCACTCTGGACTTTGTTTCGACAGCGTATGTCAGATAGATGTGATGTTATCGACGGACAGGTGTCCGAGCAGCGTATTATGTCAGCATTGCAAGGCTCAAAAATAGTTTGTACAGGTCGAACCCCACTTATTTTAATTTCTTTATACGAAAGGACATCAATGAAGCTCAAATAGTCATCAGACGAAAATGTGAATTTCAGTTTCAAACAGGTCAAGGTTACGGCGCAAAAAGGAGGGCACGAGGTCACGTGAAAAAATAAAAATCGAAAATCCGTGATTGCCAAATTGTTCGTTGACTAATGTCGATCCAAACAAAAACAAATATTATCCAAATCACTTATTTAGTCTCGGAGTTATTGGTCGTCAAAATTAGGTCTGCACCGTGAACTTGGGAAAATTCGGAAGGCCGTATCTGATTTTTTTTGGGTCACCAATGAATTCCCCGCCCTTGAAACCCACTATTGTACGACTTTTCAAGAAAATAAAAAATGGTCAGACGGCAAATTTGAAATTTTTGGTTGTCGAATACGAATGCCCGGGTTGTTTGTTACAGTTCGGTTCAATGCATACGCCATACAGTTATTATTATCATATATACTATTGAGCGCCGACTGCCACCGGTCATCGTGATTTACTATCCGAGGCCAGCTAATGTATATGCAAATACCTTCATTTCAATATTTTGCGTCATACCGCGATGTGCAACCAGGAAAAGGGGTTACCTGAAGCTTGGCTCAACTCACAGTCTGGTTCCAATATAAAAATTTCGTTTTCCACGACCGAAAATTCAAATAAATTTTCACGCCGCTTCGCGGCGTCACATCAGTGGCCATCATCATAACGAAGCCATCCCCATTGTCTTCGGTTCGTCGTAACGCTGAATTGAATGAATAACATTTTTAGCTTCTTATCCTCTACAAGGCCCATCGTCTATATTTCTGGGTTTTATCAGGCAAACACGTAACAATTTATCGCCGCTTGGCGGCGCTAAATAACAAGTACCTACTATAACATGAAAATCCACATTACAAACATTAGATTACAAAAAAAAAACTGCAAAGGCTTAAATACACGCAGACAAAAAATGTGGTTACATTTTTTTCCCATTTCAGCCGACCTCCTCCCCCCCCCCCCCCCCTCCCACACACTCAAAAAGTGTCGGCGACGCAAAAACGCTCGGGGGCCCTTTTCAGCTCGAGGGCCCCTTGACGTCTGATGATGAAATTGTCCTGGTCCTGGAAATTGTCCTGGATCTCGGGGGTCCTGGATCCCCCCGAAATTGTCCTGGATCCGCCCCTGAATGTTACCCGGCAGCAGCCACTGTTTGAACAGGCGAAAGGAAGATAATGCAAGCGCGCGAGGCATTCTCTGGTCATAGATCATGATTTTTCACAGACGCTAACTCACGATTTATCCAGCCGCTGCATCGCTGGGCAGTTACCGACGATGTGGCATTTCCAGACTATCGAGCCAATTCATAATAAAGGCATGGGAAATTACCCGTCGGGGAATGTGGGATGAGCCTAGCGATAGCATTTTCGGCCTCCAAGTGGATGTCTTATTTCCACTGCAAAGTACGGCTGGAACAGAGCTGATACGAAACAAAATGAGGCTCGCACTGCTACTACTTATGCAATTGCATGAGACGGTGAAACCAACAACTGAGCTGCATAATAGCGCCCCGACTCATTTTATATTTAAGCCAAACCCAACTGACAGCAATACTATCCGGGAACCCCACATTTGGTATATAAAAACACAAAGAAAACAAAGCAATAAATACTGAGTGACGTCAATCGGATGCCTGTATGTCGGGACACACCTCAAGACACAGCCTTGTGTAGCTACTTTAATGAGTGGGTGTCTCACTGCGAGCGTTTGCCTGAAAGCTCAAGGTTAAGGGCCCGGTCCGATACGGCAGGCTCAGTGTCCGTTGTTTGTTTTCCGATAGCTAAGTACCGCAATCGGTTGTGGATGTTTGTTAGTCCGCAGGTGCAAGGGCGTTGCTCCGATTGTACGGATCTGCGGGGCCGGGCGTTATACAGGGCGTTATACAGGGTGTTATACAGGGTGTTATACCTATATAGCTAGCTTAGAGGCCGCGGTCAGTCGGGGAGAGCACCGTTGTTCTCCTTTGTATATGATTGTTTATAGGTTCGTCATCTTTCCTTGTCGTATATACCTCAGCAGTCAATGTGCTGCGAAGGCACGTGGCTTCTTCCGTGCACATAATTGAAGGGAATAGAGACAGATTCACAGTAACTCTGGTGCAGGCAGTCTGTCATGGCTCGACCGCTCGTGTTCGAGTTCCACCGTAGTCTGTTGCTATGAGGCGCCTGCGACACTGGGTCGGGTCCAGTGGCGGCGGATTTGATTTTGATATGGGGGGGGGGGGGGGGGCAAGACTTCGATCAATTCAGTGTAGGCACGTAGCCAGGATTTTGCTCAGGGAGAGGCCACAATACCTTTTCACCTGCCGGGGTGCAGTCGGAGCTATTCCAAACTCGATTATTTCCATGCAACGCCCATAGACGTAATGCTAAAGCTTGACGGAATCCCATTTTATCTAGTGTAAAGAACAAAGAACTGGATCGCTCAGGGAGGGGGAGGGGGTATGGCCCCCGTGGCCTACGTCTCTGATTCAGTTCACGTAGTCATATAGCTTAAACACATAGGTTGAAGGATTTGAAGGAAAATTAAAGATGATGATATATCGTGATTTAGAGTGGCGATCTATCAGGGTTGCCAGAGCCCGGAAATTAAGTTAGGGTAACATTCAATTGCAATGTAATAGCTACCAGAAAACAAGACCCGTTTTCAGTAGCCAAATATTGATGTTTCAAAATTCAAGTCGTTCCTTGTTAATATGTTCGGCGCATCAAGGGCGAATCCAGTCGGCCGTTTTTTTTTTTGGGGGGGGGGGGGGCAACCAGTTTGAGCGGATCTTACCTAGGTACCCCCAATTTCGCAAATCTCCCCGGATTTGGGCCACTTTATTTTGCAACCACACGATTTCTAATGTTTTTTTTGTAGCTTTTCGACCTTTGGGATATCGAAAAAGGTGTACCTATGCTTTCGTTCCCGACTGCAAGGGAAAAAAACATGAAAAATGTGCGCTGAATCAAGCCGGCTTTGCCCTTAAGAGCAAGGACGGATCCATCCGTTCGTCTTCGGGGCCAACTACTTTTTGCTACAGGGTTCGACGACCCTTGCAAAAAAAAAACAAGAGTATCTTAGATTTGAACCTTTTTTGCGGTCAAGGAAAAAAATGTTAGTGGAAAGAAGCTACCATAGAAATTTAAAACAGAACTTGGAGTATCAAATAAATGGCAGTTTTCTTCAGAATTTCCAGCTCCGAATATCGGATAGTAAACCGAGGAGATGGTCCGACTGGAAAAATGAATACGCATTCCGCTGCACAAATGTTTGTCGTTGTTATCTGTTGCGCTCCGATAAAAAAGAGCTAAAGGCGAGGACGTCAAACATGATCGAATCAGTCCCACTTCTGCCATTCAAAACAATAATACAGATGCCCCGATCATGGCGTCAAATTCGATATGCATTTCAAGAGACTTTAGCTACCCATCTATGCACCGCATACGGATAGGATGACCAACTTCCGTTGCCAGGTTCTAATATGTCCCTGCTCCCGGACCTCCAGGCCATTTGCGCATCTCGGCGGGTCCATAGATACGACACACGCAGACGAAGTAACCGATACCTACTACGGTGAAGGCTGCATTTCTCATATTACTGCCATACAGTCTATGACAGAAACCTGCGGCAGCCAGCCAGGCAGCGGCAGCCTGAAATAATCTAGCTGGCGACTTCCCGATCGCGCAAAGAAGTCAACGACTTCGCTGACGGATGACATTATGTCATCCGTATATGTTAGACCAATAGGTCTCGCGGTGGGCTTCGCACATGATCAGCGCCTCCATCCGGAGCTCGGTCATTGTCGCTCGGAGAGAGGATAGTCTTCTCCACCTTACTGAACACCATCTCCGCCTCCGCCGTTGTAACCGGAAGGACGGGAAGGACCTACAGGAAAAAAGGATGGATTTGGACCGATTGTTCTATTGTAGACTTGCTTGACCGAAATGGTGCTGGATAAAAAATATTGAAATAAGGACAGGTCTGTAAACGTGATAATTGTTAAACTTATAAATTACCCCTCACCCTAGTGGGGGTTATTTGTCATTCCCCCCCCCCCCCCCCCTGATGTTTTTCGAGAATAGCGGAAAACCAGCGGCGCACAGCGCCGCCGAATTTGGCAAAAACAAAACAAATTTGGCCAAATTTGCCCAGTACCGTTCGCAAAAAAACGCAAATATAGGATGTATTAGACTTCACGTCTTGTGTGTGTGGGGGGGGGGGGGGCAAAACATTGTTTGCCCCCCCCCCCCTTGAACGGTCAGGGGGGGGGGGGGGGGGCATGGCCGTTGTCCCTCCCCCTGGATCTGCCCATGCGGCGCATATAGACGTGGAGTGAAAATTATGTTTTACCAATTAGCTTCAGCTGTAAAGATTGAATCATATTTCTGACACTGTTCCATCATATAATAATTGTATATCATGCTATATTACTGTATACCAGGGGCGGCGCCGTATGGGGGGGGGGGGGGCGGGAACACCGCCCCCCCCCCTCCCAGTCGTCAGACTGGGGGGATTATCCTCCCCCAGTTTTGGACAATCCCACCAGCCGTTTATCTACACTTTACTCGCAATTATTGCAGTTTTTAGAAAACGGAAGAAAAGGAAACCGGCACGCTTCTCTGAAGGCGTAGACGCTCCGACGGACATTGACGTTGACGAGTACCTCCGACAAGAGCTTGTCATGGTACTGCAGATGAGGCATGTGCTCAGCTGGAGCAGCGCTTCGACCAGGACGGTGTAAAGGAGCACGCAAAGATAGAGAACCTTCTCTTGGGACGGCACGATGCAGTTAGCGTGGCTGACCAGCTAGAAAACTGTCTTCGGACCGCAGATCTGTTCGCGGCCGATCTGTCCCTCCAGCTGGAAGTGGTGTTCCGGGAAAGAAGACCAGCCTCCCTGAGCGAAGCCATCGAGACTATCATGAAGATGCCGGAAAGCTCAAGGGAAATGTTTCCCGAGGTGGTCAAGCTGGTGCGGCTGCTGCTGATACTGCCTGCAAGTTCCGCGATGGCAGAACGGAGCTTCAGCGCGCTGCGTAGCCTCAAAACTTGGCTCCGTTCGACTATGTGCCAAGTGCGGCTCAACTCTGTGGCCATTTGCCACGTCCATCGAAGCCGGGTGGAAAGAGTGGACCCAGCCCGAGTAGCGGCTCAGATCGCCGGCCTGAATGCCCGCCGGGAAAGGGTGTTCGGGCACAAGTAAAGCGGTGAATGTGTAAAACGTGTAAAGCGGTGAACGTGTAAAACGGTGTACAGTGGTGAATGTGTAGAACGTGTAAAGCGGTGAACATGTAGAACGCGTACAGTGGTGAACACTGAACGTGTAGAACGTGTGGAGCGTGCAGTGTCGCATGAAAATACATGTGTAAGCTATGCTGTTTGTTTATGTTAAATGTCATGCATAAAATTGGTTCTTTAAACGGTTTTTATGGGGGGGGGGGGGGCAGACGTGAGCCACTGATGTGTTGTCAACGAACTATCAAGCGCTTCAAAGAAAGTAAAGTAAAGGCTATGTAAGAAATGGATGGAAAGATAACACAATTGTACTGGCTCTACCAGTCTGTCAATTCGTCCCCCCCCCCCCCCCCCCACTAGCGGATCCAGGGAGGCAAAGTGGCCATGGCCCCCAAACGCCTGCAATCGGCGCAAAGTTGACACATTTCCTGATA
Organism: Chirona hameri; assembly: GCA_036785665.1. Taxonomy (NCBI): domain Eukaryota; kingdom Metazoa; phylum Arthropoda; class Thecostraca; order Balanomorpha; family Balanidae; genus Chirona; species Chirona hameri. The sequence continues at coordinate 35,883 of JAXIVJ010002948.1, forward strand.
TAGAAGAAAATCAAAGCAACTTTTACTAAGGCAAGTTTGTTTTAACTCACCTATCAATGCATAAGCAAGCGAAATCCGCTGAGTTTTCAGAATTGTGTGAGACTTTTTTAGAATTGCCCCCCCCCCCCAAAACCACCCGTGGGCCCTCCCCTCCAAACCACCGTTCTGGATCCACCAATGCCCCCCCCCCAGTAAAAAAAAATCCGTGGCGCCGCCCCTGCTATATACTATATTACTAATATTGTTTAAAATTGCGTTGAGTCACTTTTGCCTCAAGGACAAGCTACCATATTTTACTGCCATATGAAGTATATTTTTTCTTTTATTTTTAAACTTTTGCAATGCTCATCATTTTTACCATATATGGTAAAGGATGTCATTTTCTACTACGCAAGATGGGGGGGGGGGGCAAAAATATAGTTTTGCCCCCGCTTGATTTTGCGAACGGGGGCGGCTGCCCCCGCTGAATCCGCCACCCTGGTCGGGTCAATACCGCCACGGGGAAGTTACGTGCCCAGGTAGCCGCCAGTGTCGATTGTCCCGCCCCGCCCCGCCTAGCCCAGCCTAGCGCCCCCTCCCGCCCCAAACAGGTTTGAACGATCCAGTGCGGTGACCGGCACTGAACGTGACGTCATCAGCAGACAGCTGACGGGCCTTATGTGCCCCCTCCCCTCCCCGCCCTCTACCCTGGCTGCACCAGCCGCCGTCGCTGCCATGTCGGATCGATAGAGACCAGGTCTGTGAAGGACAGAGCTGCAGACTGGAAACAGTAATGTCTGCAGGGACTTAGGAACGTCACGAGGGGGGGGGGGGCAGTGAAACTGTAATCTCGTTTTGAGAGAACCCCAACTCCCCTATGGAATATTTCTTTGCAGATTTGGGCTGTTCTCGTCTTGGTGAACCTTTTGCCATCAAACACTTTTCTCTCCAAGCAAAAATACAGATTTTATCAAACAAAAATGGCCGAAAAGTGAGGGGCCATGCTCCCCCCCGCCCGAGTCCCCCTGTTCCTACGCCTATGAATGTCTACAGCACGTCTGCCAGTCCGATACACCGTCTGAGGGCATTTGGCAATACGCTGAACGTGGGAGGCAACGAAGCCAGTTTGCTAGTGACGACCATGTGGAGGCTTCGTCTAATTTGTTTTGAATGTTTCACCTAGTTCGGCGAGCTGTATTAATCGTCCTCCTTGTTCTTGCTGCACTGCACCGGTCCAGTACATTACCTGCAGTTCCATCCCCGAACATGGTCGGGTCATATCGATAGGTTGCATGAATAATGAATATACAATGATTGACTGTGTTCAGTCCGTTCCGCATCGCGCTCGATCGGAGCTCAGTCGCATTGCATGCATAATGCATGCATACAGCACCGTAACATAAACTTGTGCCATCCCCTGAACACGATTGTTAGCAGCCATATTAATGAGCACCTGACCGAGGCACCGACAAGCAGCGGGGACCGTAGGGCCGGATGTCGACGTCTGCCTCTGCCTCTGCTGCCGCTGCTGAGCCCCACCCAATGCCTATTTTAACATGTTAATGGGGGGGGGGGCAAATATCCCCGCAGTCAGCTGAATTGCCCCCTCCCCTAGTCACGAAAGTTTGCCCACCCTGAACAAATATAGGAACCTAATCTAATTAATACTTTGATAATTATTTTACTTAAAAACTTCACTTTTTATAAAACAACGTAATTTTTAAAGACAACTTTATAATGTATTGCCAAATTCAGTGTGCAGCCATCTTTTGCTGACACGATCTTTTTTTGCGAAAGTGGCGCGCAAGTTTCAATTCAACAGGTAAGGCCTTGCGTCTCGAAAAAACGAGCGGTTCTTGATAGCATTTGCTTTTTGGTCCCAACAATCGTAAAAGCTTATTAAATGTATCATTTAGGGGAGACCGTGGTCAAATGTAACACGGGGCAATTGTAACAGTGGCTCTAGTTCCGAAACCCGCCGACGGACGGTGCTGGCGGCGCAACCGGATATGCGCAGTTAGCTGCTGCCTTTCCTCACGGAGTTTGAAGTCGGTGCGGCAAGTGAGTCGAGTGCTGTTCATAATTGTGTTTTTGAGGGTGTCTTGTAACTTTTTTAATTTTGTAATATGATTAGCTCATCGCTGCATCTTAGTATCTACGGATTTAAGAGTTTGAGTAGGCGGAGTGGGGCTAATTGGCCAGAAGTTCAGTGCCGTGTAGCTGCCGCCCAAGCCACCTCGTTTTGCGTCAGTTTCGTTTCAAAGATGGCGCGGCGTGACGGGGACAATTGCAACATTTTTGCTGGGGTCAAATGTAACAGTGTTACAATTGACCTCTATGGCCATACTACCAGTAAAACGCCCCTATTGGGCCGGGAACCGAGCATGCCTACCCCTGCGTGAGCGTGCCCACTCCTGCGCGAGCGTGAAGCCTACGCCTGAGTCACAGGTATTACTGCTGCTCAAGCTCAACAACCACGCGTCTCACCTCAGTGTGGAGTTCCTCGACATGGCGAAGGACAGCGGAGTAGTTATGCTCACTTTTCTTTCTCACTGTTCCCACCGCCTACAGACTACCTCTGGACAGAAGCGTGTTCGGGCAGTTTACGAGGAGCCGTTCCACTCACATGAATGCGTGGATGAGAAGCAACCCAGGAAAGACGACCAGCATCTACGATATCCCACAGATCGCTTCGGAGGCCCGGGTTTCGGCTTCGGCGTTCACCCCAAGGAACATCCAGAGTGGCTTCCAGACAACAGGCATCAGTCCATGCAATCCAGATATATTCACCGACGAAGACTTCGCACCGAGTGACGTTACAGACCGACCACACATGGAACAGACTGCATCCCCAGCCAATCAGGCATCCGAGGGCGTGGCCGCAGAGGACATAGCACTTCCTCCAAATGCTGGTCTATCAGGTATCGGACAGGCTGATCCATCGGTGATCGAACAGCCTGATCCATCGGGAATCGAACAGCCTGGTCCATCAGGGATCGAACAGCCTGTTCTTCGGGAATCGAACAGCCTGGCCCATCAGGGAGCGAACAGCCTGGTCCATCGGGAATTGAACAGCCTAATCTATCAGGGATTGAACAGCCTGGTCCATCGGGGATCGAACAGCCTGTTCTATCGGGATCGAACAGCCCGGTCCATTGGGGATCGCTTCGAAACCGCTCACCCCTGAAGTGATTCGGCTTCTGACCAGGGCAGGTCCAAGGAAACACATCAGTGCGGGACCGTGAAGCGAAAGGTCGCAATTCTAACCAATACGCCAGAGAAGAGAGCGATAGAGCTAGAACAAAGTCGAAAGAAACGCAAACAAGCACCAAAAAAGCTCAACTTCAGCAAGGAAAGGCACGAATAGAAGAGGAAGAAAGCCGGCGGCAAGAGGGCTAGGAAGGCACCCAGCAGGGCAAGCAGCAGTGGCTGAGGAAGAAGAGGACGTCTTTTGCCTTGTGTGCGTGGAAAGCTTCCAAAATAGTCGATCCGAAGAAAGGTGGATCCAGTGCGAGGCCGAGATGTGCCCGATGTGGGCCCAAGAGGCGTATACCGCAGTCGAAAGGTATCGGGCATACATATGTGAAAACTGTGAATCGGACAGCGAGTAGACGACTACAGACCGAGCGTCACATATTTTAGAAGTGTTTCGAGTTGTGATGTTTTCTCTACTATAGTACCTACCAATGGTCAAGAAGTGTTCTAGGCCTGCGAACTGCGAAGCCCTGTTAGATAGTTGTTTTAGCCCGAGGAGAGCTGTTTTTTTTTTATCCAGGAAGAGTTGAAGGGAATAGTTCACCTTTAACATGGGGTTTTGAACTGAGATAGCAGATTTGTAGAGGATATCGAAAAATGGGTTATGTGAAAAAATGAGCTCTACGTTAAGTAGTTTCAACACAGGACTAGTGGGCCCCTTTTAGAAGAAGACGTTTAATTTCCCCGAAACTTGTTTCGGGTCCTCACAACGGTTGTTTACGTTACAAGCAGCCTGCGTATATATGCCTAATGTCCGTCGTTATTGTGTGCAATAGTTTCCATATCCAAGCTACCATATGCATGACGTCATAATTGTCATGAAGTTTGTATGGCCATGAAGGAGAAAAGAGAAGCATGCCCATTTTTCGACGGATATCCGTCTATCGTCCAAACAAGTGTCATATTAGTTTTTCAGCTCAAAATACCCTGTATAGCCAAATTTAAAGACTTTTTCAAGGTGACCTATTCCCTTTAAGGATGTGAGACAGGGACTCGTCTAGCATGTTAATTGTGGGGAAACAAATCCACAGTCACGGCTCCTGCCCCCCCTCCCCCCCAGTTGAGGCAAAAAACGGCCACTGGGAGGGGGGGGGGGGTCAAGTTTAAACAGGTGATAATTGTTGGCGAGATGCTCATTTTAACTGTTCTGTTAAAATTATTGGCCAGGGATGTAGGATCCTATTCAGTTGAGGCTGTTTCAACCCCCACCCCCCAAAAAACTTGGACGAGGAAGTGGGTCAAATCCGGTGATAAATCTGTATTTTTGTAGATTTGTATGGTACTTTAACCCGCGCCCCGCTGGGGGGGGGGGGGGGGGGATCCGCCTCACTCCCGGATTTTCTCAATAACTTGAAAACTATGATAAATATCGACGTGAAACTTTCAGTACCTTATTTCACATCAATTCCACGTCTTCTCACTAAATGTCAGTGAAATTGATGGGGCACTTTGGGAGATAATGACGTTTTAATGACGTCATGTTATGCCATTTTTGATGGAAAACGATAAATGTGGGACAAATTGTAGACAATCAAGTTTTGATGAAAATTGGAAATAAAAACGTCAAAAGAAGAGAAATGAAAAGGAAAAAGGAAAAAGAAAAAATGGTGTTTTGACCACACAAAAAAAAATAGGAAGATTTTCCACAAAATCTTTTTTTTTAAAGATATTAAACAAATGGACGATATATTAGAGAGCCAAGTATGGACTATACCCAAACAAAATTTCAAATCAATATCTTTATTTTTGACTGACTTATGGCTCCCCAAGTATAAGTAACTCATGACGTCATTTTTTTGTTACGTTTTTTGGCTTTAGTGACCAGATACAGACTAATAAATGTCACCGCTGTATTTCTGGGACAAAGTTGGTCTAGAAACATGCCTTTTTATTTAGATTAATCAATTTCACATTTTGTCCTTATTGTGGCCTGATCTTGACCTGAGGGCCATTCTATGGCCTCAGTTTATGAAAATAGCTGCTACCATCGAATTATACTTGTAAAATAACCCATACAACATGTGTCACATGGCTTTCGTTGACCTGTGACCTTTTGTGACCTGACCTTAACCTTGACCTTTGCTTACAATTTCACTTTTGTTTATGCGGGGGATGCATTATACATTTTAGAGCAGTTTGTGCGATAATAGTCACAATCTAAGGCTTTGGATGGAAAGTATGGCCCAAAAACCCAATTACCTCAATTTTGACATTTGACCTGACTGTTGACATTTGACCTGACATTTGACCTGACTGACGTGACATGTCACCTTATTTTGAAACTTTGGCGTATGATTGACATGCGTCTCATTGAAAGCTTTCGATTGCCGTCTTGCGCGTCTCGCTGCGGTTATTGGTTCGGAAGATAACGAGGGGCATAATCTGCCCCCCCCCCCCCAGCGGGGCGCGTTCGGCTGTAGACCCCAGCGGGGCGCGGGTTAAGCAATGTTTTCCAGCCCCCCAAACTTTTCTGGAGAAGCTCAACACCCCTGTTATATGCCATACGACCCGGTGCACACACACATACACATATAGTTATTGTAACTGATCCATGACAGATGGTGTATAATGACAATAATAAATCAAACGATGTTTTATATTATAGGTATTAGCAAAGCTTTCGATGACAAGTATCATGATCACTGTGAGGTGCTGAAAATGAAAGAAAACACACAGTAGCGGAAACCGACGCAGGTCAAATAGGCACATTTTTCAACAAAAGCATGCACATTTTTATATGACACAATCACTGCTAGTTTTGCCGAATTGATTCCATCTTTGAAAGTCGCACACCTTAAAGATATTCACTTATCCAGTTCTCAGCATATATTTTGGAGCTTAGATGAACTGGACAAAATCATGGATTAGTGAAGACATTACTCCAAAACCTTAAACCAAGTACATGACTAATTAATTAATGTCATGTCATATTCATTTGAACCTTCCTGTTGGAACACCAATACAGTGATGAATAGTTAATAGTTGTGTAGGCACTTTTAAACTATGATGTATATTTCATGTAGGTATAGATGTCATTTCAAGCTAAATTTGGAAATTTAGCCACACTGGTCCATTCTGGTTGTCATCTGTCAACAAAATTAACCCGCCCTTGACTGGGGTCTCAGCCGAACGCCATTGACGGGGGGGGGGGGGGGGGAGAGATCTTCCGAACCAATGGTCGCAGCGAGACGCGCAAGGGAGCATTCGAAAGTTCTCAATGAAACACATCTAAAGGATACTCGAAAGGTTCACATTGAGGTCACATGTCAGGTCACGGTCAGGTCGAAGGTCAAAAGCAAGGTATTTGAGTGTATGTATGTACATAGGGTACTTTCCATCCAAAGCTTCGATTGCGACCATGATCACCCAAAGTGCTCTCAAAGGTATAATACACATCCTGCATGAGCTAAAGTAAGATTGTTGGCAAAAGTCAAGGTCAAGATCAATGTCACAAAAGGTCACCATGTGCAAAATATCTACGGAAGTCATGAACATATGTTTTATGGGTTATTTTACATGTATAATTCGATTGTGATAGTCATGTTACCACCTGACTTCATTTAAGTGAAGTAAGTGTCAAACTCAGGTCAAGGTCAGGTCACATAGTCAAAATTTGCAATGGATAAATATAAATAAAACGACATGTTTCTGGACCAGTTTGTCATCAGAAATGCTGCGGTAACGTTCATTTGTTCGCAGCTGGTCGTAAATAACCAAAAGCCCAATTTAAAAGAAATACGTCATTGGTTACCCATACTTTAGAAGCCATAAGTCATTTAAAAATGGAACAGGCGAAATTAAAATAAGTCATCTTAAGCCTGCCTCCCAGTCAAATTTCCTTAGACGAGTCCCTGATGTGAGAACTTCATCCATTGCGAAGTCGCATCTTTATGATGTGGCGTTTGCCTTTGCACTGAGCAAGGTGGAACTGATATTTTGTTTAATCCAGGAAGAGCTCAGGGAGTAAGGAACCAGTTTTAATTTTCAATAAAAGCTGCTATCGATAAAAGTTGATATCACTACACCATTCGTTAACATGGTACCTACAATTGACTCCGGGTGCTGTTACAATCGACCCCGTACCTGGGGTCGATTGTAACAGCTGAAGTGACTTCTTCATACCGAAATTTCGACCCCACAAAAGTATTTATTTCGGAATCATGATTCAATCGTTCCAAAGAAGTTGAATCAATAACTCAAGCATGGCAGGCCACAAATGTTGTCAGAAAGGCCAATAGATCGCTCGGACTACTAACTCGCTCTTTTCAAACCGGTTCTCATGGTTCAAAGTTTAATATGAACACTACTGCGCGCTTACTTCTCCAACGTACGCTCAATTTTAGAATATGGTAGCGTGATCTGGGCGGGCGCGGCTGATTCCCAAGTGCGGGTCGATCGAGTTCAACACAAATTTATAATTTGGCTTCTAAATATTGCTTTCTCTGGTCATACCACTTCTTTAGCATACTCAGACTTGTTACGACCCTTCCGGATACCTTCGTTATCAGCTCGTAGGATTCAGCATGACCTAGTTTTCATCAGGAACATTTTCCACTCGAAATTAGATTCTCAAACTTTGCTAAAAAGTTGTTTTCACTTCATGTACCAGCTCGATCGACCCGCACTCACAAGCTGTTACACGAGATCTGCCCCCGCGTTAACACCGCGAAGGGCAGTCTACTCTGCAGGGTACCTAGGCTAGTCAACTCTTTTTTAAACAGCGTCCCAGAGGTGGATTTTCTTGTAGATAATTTTAACACCTTTAGAAAGCATGTCATCGCTAATAAGCCTTGTTTCCATGGTCTTTATCTTGTGACTTCTACTATGTGACTTCACCTGTCAGTGGGGGTGATCCTGTTGCTGATCTGCTTAATAAAATAAAAATAAAAATCATTTCACATCATTTACAGAAATCATTTACAGAGGCAAAAGAGCAACGTTTGTGAAAATCCGAGAAAGAGTTCTCTAGCTCAAAACGTTTTGGCTCCAAGAATCGAAAATGTAAAACAAAATGTTGCAATTGACCCCCGGTCTCCCTACAAATGCTTCAACATTTCATCAAACAATTATATCAAGTAGCAATACACCGTTCGTCGTCGTCCCGCACTACATTGATACGATATGCTGTGAGAACAACTTTGGATATAATACAATTATATACCGGTGCCCTTAAACATAAATCATCGTATAATCATCACCATTATCATCATCATTATCGTCATGAGCATCACCATCAGCATCAGCATCAGTATCAGCATCAGAATCACCATCAGCATCCTCAACAACACCATCACCATCGTTATCATCATCACCACCATAACGAAGACTCGAACTTGACTCATATGAATACATGAAGGGAATCAAATCATAATAGCTTCCAGTTCTTGGAGTAAGTTCGTTTACTTTGCCATTATAATTGTTAAACTGATACAGATGTTATCAGTTTAACTGATGTTAAACTGATATGCCCGCATGATGAAGCTCCATTTACTATGATTTCGAAAGCCTTCTAAGTTCTATTGATGACAATTTATATGTGATTAGTGAAACCTACAGTGCTGTAAGTTGCAACTAACCCTTGTTAAAAGGCGTTATTGCAAATATATGTGAAAATTGGAAATACTATTCCACTAAGCAAAAAACGTTACATCCCGCTAGCAAGCGGTGAAATACCGCCAAACACGGCTCAATGATGCACTTCTTTAGCATATGGATCACGTCTTTATACCTTTGTAAAATAGGCACGTTTATCCAATTTGCCCCCCTCCCCACACTGTCATTTCCTTAAAATATGCCCTGGGGTCCCCGCTCATCTCGGCCGGGAGCGGTGCAGTGAACTCCAGCGAAGGTCGCATCGATTCGCCCCCGGCTCACCCCGCCCGGTCACCTCTATATGATCCAGCCAGCGGCGCCAGCGCAGCGCAGCGATGGTCTAATACTGGGGGCTGGTACTGAGAGCCAAAGTGGGCAAACAGACCAAAAAAGGAGGCGAATTATCTGGCACGGGCGTTCAAAATACGCCATTACCCTGTGAACACAGCGAGTTGTTTACCGCGTAAGTAGACCTACGGTCGATAGAAGCTCTGGCCCAGAGCGGAGAGAACGGCGAGCAAACAGGCCTTAATAATAAAAATCGATACATCGCGGCGCCTCCATAATATAAATCGATACATCGCGGCGCCTAAATAATAAAAATCGATACATCGCGGCGCCTCAATAATACAAATTGATACATCGCGGCGCCTCAATAATGCAAATCGATACATCGCGGCGCCTGCATCATACAAATCGATACATCGCGGCGCGCGTGGCGAAAAATGCGCAGTTGCCGGGGTTCAAGGCCGCAGTAGCATGGGTGTATTAGGTCTGCCATCGGATTCCATTTCTGTTGACATCCACACGTTTGGAGACGGCTTCGGAGCCGGTTTTAGGGAGGCCCGATGACTCAATGCCGATCTGATAACCAAAACCGTTCTGTTGACACGTAAAAATAGAGCGCGGACGATTCACATTGTCCACACGGGCAAAAAACAAGTCGGCTGCCTGGCGAACGCCGCAGCTGTTGTCTCGTAACTCGCATGCAGGACGTAGCTGGAGGCCTGCCCCCCCCCCCCCGAGTCTCCTACGATTGAAGCACTGAAGCGATCTTGCGATACTGCAACTGCATCTGTCGTCAGCATTTTACCGTCTACTGCACGTCTGAATCGCCGAGTGGTTTAGCCCAACAGGACGTCACGGGATAATCCTTATTTGCAGTCAGGAAGACAGAAAACCTGCTTAACCTGGCATCTACTATCGGTGCATGTTGTGCTCCTACAAAGCTCCATCCAGTGTTAATGGCTGTCTCAAGGCAAATGGGCAATTCACATCGTTTAAACTGTCGCCTCGGGATGTCATGCGGAGATGTTTTAATTTAATCGCAAGCCCATGCTGATCTCATGCACAACTTCCTGTTTCCCTTCAGTCCTTCACTAACGCGTCTGACCTCGATCCTCAGAATAGCTATGCAGCTTTCTCTGACTGTTCAGTCTGGCTGCAGTTGCAGTGCGTTATTTGCGTAGGACTTCCCGTTCTATATACTAATATTTATCCGCACCGCTTCAGGCGCAGATGGCGCGGTAATCATGCTATTCTTACTAAGTCTGCCAACGAAGATAGCGCCCGCCGCCGCGTCTGTTCCAGATAAGTTGGTAATAGGCGCTGAATCATGACAGGACGGCCTGACACCGCGCCGTCTGTGTCAGCACTGATGCCGTACGCTGACGTCAGCGAGGGCTTCTTGTTCGTGCGACATCTGTGGCCGGCGGCGTGTCCTCGACGCAATGCGGTGAGCCTGCCGTCTGTCTAGTGAGCCTGTCAGGTGCCGCTGAGGGCGCCATGGAGCCTGTCAGGTGCCGCTGAGGGCGCCATGGAGCCTGTCAAGTGCCGCTGAGGGCGCCATGGAGCCTGTCAGGTGCCGCTGAGGGCGCCATGGAGGCCTGTCAGGTGCCGCTGAGGGCGCCATGGAGCCTGTCAGGTGCCGCTGAGGGCGCCATTGAGCCTATCAGGTGCCGCTGTGGGCGCCATGGAGCCTGTCAGGTGCCGTTGTGGGCGCCATGGAGCCTGTCAAGTACCGCTGTGGGCGCCATGCAGCCTATCGCTATCAAGTACCGCTGTGGACGCCATGGAGCCTATCAAGTACCGCTGTGGACGCCATGGAGCCTATCAAGTACCGCTGTGGACGCCGTGGGGATGTCGGGTGCCGCATGGGCGCCATGACAGCCGGTCGAGCCGCTCGAGCCGTTCGAGCCGCCGGTAGAGCCGCTCCGGTTCCTAATTCGGTCCCTGGCTCATAATACCCCGCTCCGCTCCGCGGTTCGCCAGCCAAGAGATGGCGGCGGGATTAGGCACAGGGACACAGGGAGGCGTGTCAGGCAACACCACAGTAGGCCAAACAGAGGGTACTGTACCGTGGGGCGGCCACGTCACTCGGTTCGTCGTCACGGCGCGGTGAACATAACGGTACAGCACGCATAGTTGTTTTTATCACTGCCTGTCTTGCAACCTGGCACGATTCTGTGGGTTGCACAAGTCGGTCGCTAGAGTCTTGGATGTGAGATAATGAGGTGGTTTTTGGCTCAGAATATGCTGGCGTCAATGCGTCATAAAGTTGGCATTTGGTGGTTATTTGTGAAACAGAGCAAGTCAAAGCAAACATTTCACCTTAGATCGCATCAAGCGCCTGCCCAGGGGCGGCGCCACCGGGGGTGGGGGGGGGGGGGGACGCGTCCCCCTACCTTCAGATAGCGGGCACCAGTACCCCCTATCCCAACAACCTTTCGCTGGGAAAAATGTAATTCGTGTATATATTTTCCTTCATGTGTCGCCAATTTTGTCCATGTTGAAGCTCAATCAAATTGGGTGACATTGCATACCTACAAATATGACGATCCTGAGAGTTGAGGCCATGGACTAATCCCCCAATGCTGATAATTATGAGTGACCAATCTAACATGTGGATGGTGTGCAGTGGCGTACGCAGAAATTCACAAAGGACCAGGTCATTGCCTTGAGGGGTGCCACCCGATCGACAGGGGCGCCACCAATATTGGCGACATTTTGCAGGAGAGGGGGGAGGGGCTCTCCTTCCGCACGGTGCGGAAGGAGAGTCACTGGCCGGAGGGGCGCCGGCACGCGCCGAAGAGGGGCAGTCACTAGTCGGAGGGGCGCCGTCACTCGCCGGAGAGGCGTGGTCACTGGTCGGAGGGGCGCCGTCACGAGTCGGAGGGGCGCCTTCACTGGCCGGGGGAGCGTCCTCACTGGCAGGAGTGGCGCCGTCACTGGCCAGAGGGGCGTCGTGACTGATCGGAGGGGCGCGAGCTTTGCATGGGCGCCTTGAGTCCAAAGGACCAGGTCATGACCTGCACGACCTGATACTCGGTACGCCACTGATGGTGTGCACAGTGTGTTTGACCAATCAGCGTTGAGGTTGCTTTAGAAAGCTCAACGCTGATTGGTGAAACACACTACAGTGTACACAGCACACACCGTACACATGTTTTCTTGAACACGGCTACTGAATACCAAGTGATGTTGATGCTTGGTATTTTACCTGGAATGATTGAAGATGAATGTTTTAGGGCCTTGGAACATTCGGTATTAGTGCTTGGGGTTCATTGGCATGCGTGACTAATATTTAATGTCATGGATATAAGGAATTTGTTCAAGAAAAAAGTAAATTGTTATTGTGTTAATGCCACAAGTATTCCAAAAAGGTCATGTCAGGTCATTTGAGGTCAGTGACCTCGGTTGACCTGTGGAAGCGCATGACCCCAGTGGAAATATAATTGTGTAAAATGAATCCCAAATTTGAAATCAGCGTCACAAAATGTCTTAGAATCCTCCAGAAGCCCAAACAAAGTCATCTGAGGTCATCGGAAGTCAATGACCTGAGTTGACCTCTGAAAAGGTCAATCGAGGTCACAATCTCAGTGGAAACCACAACTGTCACCTGGAAACACCTGTGCATATGCTCCTGAACAACACACACTCGAAAACTGCACAAGTTACAAACATCGATACTGCGGGACGCCAGTTGCGCCTGACATGACCTTGAGAAACAGGTCATGGGTCACGGGTCATGTGGGTTAGAAATTCAAAATTTGCAGAGTATGTGATATTTTTTTTTATCTCTTCAAAAGTAGGGTACTGAAAGTTGCATTGAAATCGGTTGGAAACTACGCGAGTTATTCCAGAAAAACCGAGGGGGGTGGCATCCACCCCCCTACCCGGGCGAGGGTTAAGGCATTCCGCGCCCATCTTCTGTTATCCACATATCTCTATATGACCTATAATCAGGAAAAAAAATATTGCAATACATCATGTTACATACAATGATTGTCATGTTCGTGAAACATATTGTACAATAATACAAATCGAAAATACATCACCATTTGGGGGATAGCTGCCCATCATCAAAAATTCCCCTCCCCCCGGTGAAAATTCCTTACAGGAGGCGCTGATATGTATACAATGGCCAGTTGTCAATGTCCATAGAAATCAGACATTGTCAAACGGTGCCGGGTAGCTCGAAATCAATACCTTCCTCAAACTACAATATGACAATTATGTCGCTCTGACAATCCTGCCACAAACACGTGCCCTCTCGCTATGCTACACTTGTTAGCCAGCAACTAGCAAACACAGTTTAGCCGGGGCGCTTGACTCCGGTCACCCGCAGGGACATGGTTTCACTTTACGAGGGCCTTCAACTCCATAAGTGTCATAGTTCAACTTCAGACAGCTGATGCCAGTTACAGGGCCAGTTATCTTCTAAGTATTTCAAAAGATGGCTTAGCTACAGAGCGAGACAGTTCTCAGCAGACAAGTGTGGTCTCTTCAGCGATGCAGTCTTTGCAGACTCGAGGATTACGGGCTCGCGCAACCGTTAGAGATCAGGCACAAGTGGTGCCATGAGCCAACGCGATCATAGGGTTCACGTTCATGTCGATCCAGCCAACAGAATACAGATCAGGAAACAGAGCGTACTACGCTTTAAGTGGGTGCGTTGTTCGATCTTTGAACCCCTCACTCATCAGCCTGATAGAGCTGCATGATTCAGCAGCGATAAGGAAAAGTGTAACAAGGAAATAGGGATTGAAGAGGATTGCACGAGGATTTGTGAAGCTGTATTTGCACGGTGGTTTGTGAGCTGGTATTGCAATGGCGGATCCACGAAGCCAGCTTCCGATTTGCCAAATACCAATCCCAAGGCAGTTTTTAAATGCATAAGTACTGAGCGAACTCATTATACCATTAATTTCCCGCCCAGGAACTGCGTTTCTCGTCAAGCTACTGAGGTTATAGTCAGTCCCGTATCCAGACTGAGTTCCCAGATGGTGCATGCACTCAAGGGCGGATCCAGGGGGCAAGGGGCCATGCCCCCTAAAGTTCTGAAACTATGATTCCCCCCCCCCCCAACAAACAAAACACCGTCGGACGTACAGTCGGTCTCATAATGATCTTCCCTAGCTCTGGGTCTTCCACGGTAGGCAAAGCGATAGCTGGCTGAATCCCGCACCGAGGCGGGCCGGACCGGTTTGACAGCTCGCCCGGTGCCGGCCGACACTTGGCGGAATCTGCACCGCTCCGTCCCGGTCTGACCAACACAGGCCAATTGGGGAATAACAATGCGCATGTGTGGCGAGACTGTGTGGCGGACCGTGGTTGGAAATATACGCAGACCTAGAATGTCAAGTTAGCGGCGATGTCTGTAATGACCAGTTTTAAGAAAATCATAGGTCTGTGAAGCATCGCTAAGTGTCCAATTGATAGAACACTGCACGGGCTATACTTTAAGACGGACATTTCTATCTCAAGTTGACCGATACCGTCGTCACAGATGTCGTCTCGGAAATGGCCATCCGTCGTGTCACTTGCGACGATTGAGAAATTTGGCTTGCGCCAAAAAATAAAGTGTCGATATTTTGACCTGATCTCAAGGTCAAGGTCAAATTTAAACACGTAGCCAGTCAGATGCTCTATCAGCTACACACCTGGCGATGCTTCATATAGACCTAAGGTTTTAGATACTGTCGTCGCAGATATCATCACTAACTTAATGGATATAAACCCGCCCGGGTGTGTTTGTGTAGCGTGAAGAACGGAGCGGCGTGATGCGAACATATCAGTGTGCGGCCCACTGCATTTGTCTGCTTTTTCGTGTAGAATCATCAGGTGGAAGGTTGCATTCGTAATTTCAGGGTTCTGCATTGGGCATGCCACGTGGCATGATTAAGCAAGACATACACGTAAAAGTGTCTGGTGCCAGCGCGGTTCGAACACACGACCAATCTATGAATACGCTATGAGTAGACAGCTATACCGACTGAGCCATTTGGGCTGATGTGGTGAACACTGTTATTCAGTCTCCAATATTGGATCTCTGCCAGCTCAGGACATGTGACCTCTTGACCCTCGAGCCAGACGGCCCTGACCACCACCCGGGTCGCAGCGCATTCCATTCCGACAAAGCCTCGGTCACTGAGGCGGCGAGGGGGTCGCCGCCTCGGTGACCGCTGAAATAAGCGTGAGGCGGCGCGGGCGAGGCCTGACTTTGTATTGTGTTTCTTATTGTTTTATAATGCTTTTGCTATCACCGTGTTCTTATTTTATGTTTTTATATGCATGTGTACCATGTACGACAATGACCTCAGAATAGCCCTGAATTGTGGATTGGTCAGCTGACGTCAATACATACAAACGCCCCGCACTCCCCCCCCCCCCTCCCCAGGTCACGCACCTGCCAGACAGCCACAATGGGTACCAACCTACGGTGGGGAAACCACCTTGTTTGTGCCTATCGCGACCGTAGCGCCACGTGGTGGCAAGGGAAGATCATTATGAGACCGACTGTACAGTTGTAAAAATTGCCTTTGCAGCAGTCAAAATCCAGCTATACACAGTGAAAAACGTGAAAATTTCGCGCCGCTTCGCGGCATGACGCAAAATTCGCAATTGCTTATACGAATTTGGAAAATGGGAAAATGAATTCATTAAGTGTCCGGTAGAGACTTTCCTTGGCGGTACTTAATTGCTAGCCCCAGGGGCAAGTGACCACCACTCCCTTCATAAAATATTAACTTTCAAGCGGGCTACATGTTTAGCTATAGTCTGCAGAGTTCCGAAAAAAGGCGACGTGAACGCAAAAACGCAGACATCGGCACCCGGAAGCTGCTCCAGCGGTGCCCAACTTGCTGGACCGAAGAGCTAATAGTGGGACCAGGACAGGACCATCTCCCCAAGCCATCTCGTCCCAGGCTCCTCCAGATCCACAGGGAGCATTTATGCGCGGAAAAGTCGTTCTGCCTTTTGCTGCTTTCGAACCATTTGCACTGTTAGTTGTTACCAGTTGTTTGTTACAGTTCGGTACATATGTACATATAGTTATTATTATCATATGTACTATTGAGCGATAGTTATTATTATCATATGCACTATTGAGCGCCGACTGCCAACGGTCATCGTGATTTACTATCCGAGGAATATGTTATGTATATGAAAAACTACCTTAATTTCAATATTTTTCATCATACCGAGATTGCAACCAGGATAGGGATTACCCGAGGCTTGGCTCCACTCACGGTCTGGTTCCAATCTTAAGATTTCGTTTTCCACGACCTAAAATTAACATTTTCACACCGCTTCGCTACCTAAAATTAAAATATTCACATCAGTGGCCACACATCGGCGTCACATCGGTGGCCATCGTCATAACAAAGCCATCGTCATCGTCTTCGGTTCGTTGTAACGGTGAATTGAATGAATAACATTTTTAACTTCTTATCCTCTACAATGAGAAACTCATCGGATTTCGCTAATGTGTACATTAACTGAGTTAAAATCAACTTTCCCTTATACAAGGTGTTAAAATTGTATTTCATATCAGTAAATGCGTAAGTTTCGATCGAATTTTAATCGTTTTGGGGCATGACCCCGATGCACCCCCCCCCCCCCCCACCTCCCACCCCCCTCAAGGGCTATGGGCCTCTGGCTATGGGCCTCGACTGGTCTTAACAGACCCCGTGCTGGTCTGAGAAGGTCCATGCCATGTCTGATGTGACATTACGTATTACCGTATATACTAGCAGGGGTTTCTTCTATAAAGTTATACCTTTCGGCCGGTCCCACTTGAGATGTTATGGGGAGCAAAATCATATGTTTGCCTCTCCAATTGCTTGAGTGGGGGACAGCCGCTCCCCTGCCTCCGCTTCCACCGCCCCTGGGTTCGATCCACCACACCTAGCCACCTGAACCCAAAAGACCCAAAAGTCCCCGGCTCTGGATCCAGTTAACTTAATACACGTGATACGGTGGGTCTATTTTGCCTTCACGCTTTACTTTGCAGTGTTTCGTTTACTAGATATTGGCAGTATCGATACCAAACTTTCAGTACCCAACTCAGACCAACCGAAGGCCCCATGGGCTCCGCCACCGGGGGGAACGAGGGAGGGACATGTCCCCAACTTCAAAGTTGAGGGGGGACAGGGTGTCTTTTGTCCCCCCCAACATTGAGCACATGACTGCCCTCAAATTGCAAGCACCTCAAGCTTCAATACACACCTCAAGCACCTTCAGCAGTAAGAATACAGTTATTGAGGATTTTTTTTCGCGACGCTCCGCGGCGCCATTGCAATACCACTCAATTGTATATGGGTTAAAACAAAATCATAAATTCGCACCGCTTCGCGGCGAATTTATGTTTTATTTATGTGTTGCTACTTTCCTATATAATTGGGCAAAATATTTCGCTTTATCGCTTTTTTACCGCACTCTTAAACGCAAAAAAAGACGATGTCATAGAGGAAAAAATCCATATCCAGGGCATAAGATTTAAAAAAAATTGGCATGGTAGTTTGCTATATGTGGTTCTCTGACATATATTCCGGCTTTTTTAATATCTTTGAAAATGTGATTTTGTGGGCATTTTCCCCCAATTTTTTTTGTTCTTCATTTTTTTTTGGGGGTCAAAAACCAAAATGTTCCAAATTCCGAGATAATCATTTAGTAAGTAGCCCTTTAAATTTGCTATCTTTTGGCATTTTTCGATTGCATTTTGCTTTAAATATGGAATTTCTACGGCCTGGCAAATTTTAGCTGATTTTTGTGTCAAATCGTGTGTAGTGACGTCACTAATTTCGATATAATTCGAAATGTTTCGATGAAATTGCTTTATTTTTTTTCACAGAAGACGTCAAATCGATGTAGAAGAAGGTACCCGAAGTTTCACGTAGATAGCATTATTGGGTTTTGAGCTATTACGAAAATTCATCAGGGGGGGGGGGGGGGGGCGTTAAACGCCCCCCCCCAGTCAATGGCGAGTTAACTGTTCTATTCATTTACATCTGAGTCAATTGAAGGGTTTTCTTTCGCCGATTTGAGTATGTCGTTTTTATACCGACACGATGACAATTATCTGCCCCCCCCAGTGACCCGATTTCAGCTCGACTGGGGGGCTTCACTGGGGGAAGGGGCTGCGGCCCCCCAGTTAACATGTTAGGAGGCCCTGATACATATGATAGGCACAGGGGCGGTTACTATCAGTGTTTCATTTAGCTTAGAACAATACGCCCATGTCGCGGGTTACGCTGCTCGCCCATCATCAGCTTAGTGCCACCTTTCCAACAAGAGGACCGAGCGGGTCATTCCGTTGTCAGCGCTGCCGGGGCGAGCAGTTACTAGCTCAGCGTTTATGGGGTGACAACTGGTGACCCAACACCTGCCACGTCTCACCACCGCCCAGTCATCGGCGGGGCATCCACGGATGAATTCCTAACTGATGACAGTTCGACACCCGAGAGCAGCCTGTCTCTGTCGGTCAGCGTGACCCTCCAGAAGCGGCCACAGTCAGGCCACGTGCCTCCCTAAACCGGCGACGCCGCCCGCTCCGTGCTCTGTCCTGTACTGGTATAGCCAGGTCACAGTGACTGCCTCCCGGTGTGTTACAAACACCTTACCGAACCCTTGAGCCACGCTCATCACGCTCATTTCAGCCATTAAATAACGACTTTTCCTCTGATGAATACGAAGAAAACGAAACATTCAGCATAGTCTTTTATTTTATATTCGTCACAAAACAATACACGCGCTTCGCATTGCAATATGAAGAAGACAGCCTCACGTTCCTCAATGAATATGATGAATGCTGCATAGTGGAGAGTCGAATGAACATGACAAACATGCTCACCTCATGATTCAGCACTGTCAAAACACGGCGAAAGTCACACACACACGTCGCGGAACACACGTCCCAGTACAACGCTACACACTACGCGGAACTCTAGCTGTTCCATCATGACACTATGCAGGTACTTGAGGTCCTAGTGCAAACATGCTCACAGGCGAACGTCCCCAGGGCTCGTTTCCCTCTTTAGTGTGAATCACTGACACGCATTTTGTCGAGCCCGTGGCCTGCCTACGCACAGTCCTGCCAGGAACTGCGACCGTCACGTGCACGCGCCCCATCCGCGCCCTCCATATTGCTACTCCTCTGTACAGGAATAAATAGAACCGCCTTTCTTTCTCTCACGCTCATATCACAAGTCCCGCACAGCGTCTCTAGAGCATCCGCCCGCCGCCGCTCCGGCGACGGGGGAGCGCACACATCATATCCAGGGAAATCCCCATCTTCTCTCATTCTATCTGAATCTCTAGCGTTCGCTCTGAATCTCTTTCGCGCTCTCTTTCTCTCCAGGTCCTTCGGTCAGCGCGCCGGGCGTCGTGCTCCGCGCTCTCTGCACACAGCCGACTAGCAGGGGTGGTGGGTGATGGGGAGGGGCCGCTGCCGCAGGTCACCTGACGGATCAGCAGTCAGCTCGCTCTCCTCTCTCTCTCTCTCTCTCGGCGGGTGTCACACCGGCGCCTCAGGCCACGCGGTGACCAGCGGCCGGCTGTCCCGCCGCTGTCGGCGCTGGAGGCCGCTCGACCAGCTGCGCCAGCACCTCTGGAGAGGCGTTCGTCTTGAGCACTTCGTTCTCGCGCTCCAGCACGCTGATCTTGTCCACCAGCTTGGAGATGTTGGCCTTGAGCACGTCCACCTCCTCGCGCACGGCCAGCAGAAGGTGCGATTTGACCAGGTCCTGTCGACAGAAGGGAGAGATTCGTCAGGCGAGGGAAATAACTTAGATTAGAGCGCACATGAGCGCACACGTCAGAGATAGCTGGACGACACGGATGTGCTGAACGTGGCTATCTCCGCAGCGGAAGGACGTGGCGGAAGCGTCCGGCCGGCACCTCCTACTCGGTGGTCACCGGGAGACTCTACCGCCCCCGCCCAGACACCCCGGATATCCGCACCCAGCGGCGGACAGGGCCAAGTTTGTGATCTGGGTCCATGCACCACCGAACGAGCGCAATGAAAACGCCGCATTAAAATGCCAGTCATATGTTGAAAATGTATTCCGTTCGACAAATTATGTCCGTCTGGATGTCCAGACGGTCAGACTTTGTCGTAATTATAATGGTATTCTTTAGATAGAGTCGCTGTATTTATTTGCTTTATGAAATACGTCCGTGGTAAGACATTTCAGATATGGTCAGTGATAATTCAGAATGCTATCTCGCCGTCCCATTGTTGCAATAGGTCAGCGGTGTCACACCCAGCCGGAGCTCAGTCGCGGCTGTGACCTTGAGCGATTCTGTCGACCCCTGACAGGCAGCGTCAGCTTCTGTCGTCGATTCCGACACCGGAGTGCGGACTGGCGACACGGCGTGGCGCTCGCGGGCCGAGTCAGCCCCTCTGCCACTACCTACGCCGCCGACTGCCAGCGGTCGCCACCACGGTCACAGAGAGTGTGCTGCTCCAATCCAAACAGGCTGAGCTCCGCATCCGAACCCGTCGCGACCACCCCCAGCCCGACCGCGGACCGGGCGAGACCGGGTGGACCGGTCCCGTGCCGTCCGGCCCGCCCAGCAGTCTTTATCCACGCCCGCCTGGTACCGGCGCCACGCCGGCAGGTCGGCAGCAAGCTGCAGCGCCTAACCGGCAGTTAGCTGCAGCTTTCGCTCCTGGCTCGCTGGGCGCTGTTCCACCGTGATCGACAGATTTACCAGCCAGCCTCCCCCGGAGTTTGGCTCCTCTCCTGCGACCCCACGCGGCCTGTCTCTCCCACGAGAGTCGCCGCCTCCGCCGGCTCTCCGCTCCGCCCGCTCCGCCCGCCACCACCGTCGGTGACGCACAGCCGCCCGTCGCCGTTGGCAGCGGCTGGTCGGGTTAATTATACCGCCGACCGTCTCTGACGTTTACGTTCGACATTCCCGGCCGAATCGGCGGCCAGCCGCCCGCCGTCCATCCGCCGCCCAATGACGTTTCAGAGACGGGTGGCGGCGGCTCTGGCGCGGGGGCGGCGGTAACGGCGCTCGTGGCAAGCGGAGATGTAAACAGCGTGCAGTGGAATATTCCACTTAGGAATATTCCACGGAGGATGAGGAGCGGATTCCACGGACCATGTGTCGCAGACGTGTCGGGCGGCTGCTGGGATGTCTGATCTATGTTGCTGAAACGTTCAGTGCTCGGCGCCCAGGACATCCCCAGGGCGGGAGTCCTGGAATTCGCTCAGTGGAAAATTGGCCGCCTCGGGCCGAGCGTGACACAATCCAAGAATCGGCTAACTGTGCAATCCTCGCCGAGAGCGAAGCTCGGGGAGAGCTCGGGGAGAGCTCGGAGAGAGCTCGGGGATACGCAGCACACACTCGACGGAACTACTACGCAGCAGGCGCACACCGGCGCTGCGGCGATGACGGCCTAGATTTCGTGCACAGCTGTGGCGCACTCAAGCCACAGCGGTAATCTAGCTAGCCGTCATAACGCTGCCACCTGGGACAACACTGGCTACCGAACCACAGCTGTGAGCCGCTGCGAGGAGTGAAGACAGAGAGCCGGCGACGGCACCGCGACCTTGACGGCGCAAACATCGACCCAGTGTCCTGACCGCCCTGGCGGTCCGGCGGTGACGATCGTCGGAGGTGACGACCGTACTTCCGCCCACATGGCGCGTGAGAGCCCAGAGAAGGACTCGAGAAGTGTGGTCCCATGGCATGTTCGAGACCAGTGCAGAACTCAAGCAAGTGTGCAGTGTCTACAGTACGTTCGAGCCTGGAGAAGGAATCCAGGTTATAGGGCATCCAGAGCGCGTTCGAGTTCAGAGGAAAAGCGATTCGCGTCAAGTACAAGTTCTTCCGGATAATTCGGATAAAAATAGTCCATAACACGTACGAGACCAGAGCAGGACTCGAAGGAGTGTTCTCGTCTTAGGTAAATATGGACTTGAAAAGTGGAGGGCAAAACTACCGAGATACAAATTTTTAAAATTTGGCTATGGAGAAATCTTTCACAATAGAGCAGCAAGTACATAACCACTACAGAAAAGGTAGAGAAGGTACGTTTCGCTTCATATCAATCATAAATCAATGCCGTTAAACCAGTAACAACAACCAGCTCAGTAAAACGCACCTCCTCGTCGACCACGACGTAGACATGATCCTCCATCATCTTCACATCGAAGACGACAGAGGTGCGTCGCTTCAGCATGTGCCGGAGCCCCTGGCCGGCCAGCGGACAGGGGCTAGCCGGCGCCGGTGCCGGCAGCGGGGAAAAGGTGTATACAGCGTGGTTGGCCAGCATGACTGTTCACTGACTGGATCGGAGCCGTTCTGTCTTCTAGCTGGACGCAAGTCTCCGCCCTTGTGCTGCGCACTAGCTTTGCCTCAGACGCACAAATCACTATCAGTCAAGCCGCAGGGGTGTAACGAATCTGACGCGCGGTCTGTCACGACAAGTCACCGGTTGGCGGTGGAATTTCAGCAGCTCGTGATCAGCAGGTCCCCTCTCGAGCACGTCCGGTCAGCAACTGCCGGCCGGCAGTCGCCGACGACGGCCGGCGGCGGCGGTCAGCTTCGCGTCGCGGCCACTAGGTGGCAGGCCGGTCGGCGGCGTCGAGCCGTCTGAGCGGCGAGGCAAGCCGCAGGCCGCAATGGCGCCACTTCCGCGCACAGCTGCACGGTGCGAGAGACGTGCAATTGGCCGCAACTGCAGTCTACACCGCCACCGCAGGCGAGAGCCAGGTGGCGTGATCACCGCACCTCCGGTCCCGCAATACCACTGTATTGCAACATGCAGTGCAACCCCGTGGAGAAGTCCGTTTTGACGGGAATGTCCGCTTTGAGCCAGTTTGCCGATTCGGACGAGGGCTGACCGACGTTCGATGGGCAGCCCCAGGTGTCCCGACTTGGGACGGACCCGATGAATTGACGGGACAGCGCCGATCATCCCCAGTGACTTAGTGTTCAGGGTTGTTAATCCACAGAGATCACTGGAGGCCCGCGTGAGGACCGCCCGCTATGCACCGCTCTGTGACATCTGTGGACACCCCTCTGACGGTGGCACGCAGTTAGAACATGTCCCAGCCGCCCCCCGCGGCAGCTCAGGGTGAGAACATGTCCCAGCCGCACCCCGCGGCAGCTCAGGCGCTGACAAATACCAGCGCAGAGATTATACACACCATAGCCACCCGGTGACAAGGCAGCCTTGGTCCTGAACAGTGGGACACGGACCACGGTCAGAAGCTGACCTCCGCCCTTTCCGAATTGGACCGGTTACAACTCAATTTATTGTATTGTATTGTATTGCGGCACTCAAGAGACTCCCCAAAGGGCGCTTATGCTCCCGCGTCAATGTACAAACAATCAAGACCCATCACAGGGAGCCCACCACCCATCATCCGTCACCCTTCACCCACCCCATCTGCCATCACCCTATCAGGTCACCTCCTGCTATTTGCTACAATGCCAGGTCCGGAATATTCGTCACTTCCGTGACGTCCACAGCAGAGTCCACAGAACTCTTTCTGTCAGTCACGGCGCTTCTCTAGAGCTGGACCAGATCAGACTGGCGGCGGCAGCAGGTTGCGTGTCATTCACATTCGACGCCAGCCTGTATCCCGCTCGTGAAGCCGGCTCTACGTCATCGCTCCTTATACGGTCACGGCGCCGCCGCCCGCACTCTCACGTCCAGTCGGACAAATCCGGCCCGCACTGAACACGGTTACCAATTCAGGGGGCGGATCCAGGGGGGGGGGGGACAAAGGGGCCATGGCAAAGGTCCTGAAACTATGATTTGGCCCCCAAACGGTCGGGCATACAGTGGTAAAAATTGCCTTTGCAGTAGTCAAAATCCAGCTATCCACAGTGAAGATCTTGACAATTTCGCGGCATGACACAAAATACGCAATTGCTTATACAAATTGGGAAAATGGGGAAACTTAATTCATTAAGTGTCTGGCAGAGTCTCTCCTTGGCAGTACCTAATTGCTAGCCCCAGGGCCCACTCCCTTCATACAATATTAACTTTCAAGCGGGGTACATGTTTAGCTAGTCTGCCGAATTCCGAGAAGAAAAAATGCGACGCGAATGCAAAGACGCGGACATCGGCACTCGGAAGCTGCTCCAGCGGTGCCCAACTTGTTGGACCGAAGACCAGACCAGGACCATCTCCCCAAGCCATCTCGCCCCAGGCTCCTCCAGATCCGCAGGGACCATTTATGTGCGGAAAAGTCGTTCTGCCTCTTGCTGCTTTCAAACCATTTGCACTGTTACCAGTTGTTTGTTACAGTTCGCTACATATGTATACAGTCATTATTATCATATGTACTATTAAGCGCTGACTTACCACCGGTCATCGTGATTTACTATCCGAAGAATACGTATATGAAAAACTACCTTAATTTCAATATTTTTCATCATACCGAGATGTGCAACCAGGAATAGGGGTTACTCGAGGCTTGGCTCCACTCACGGTCTGGTTCCAAAAAAATTGTCCCACGACCTACAATTAACATTTTCACGCCGCTTCGCGGCGTCATATCGATGGCCATCGTCATAACGAAGCCATTGCCATCGTCTTCGGTTCGTTGTAACGGTGAATTGAATTAATAGCATGTTTAGCTTCATATTCTCTAAAAGGCCCACCGCATATGTTTCTGGGTTTTATCAGGCAAACCCGTAAAAATTTCACTCCGCTTCGCGAGGCTAAATAACAAGTACCTATTAGCATAAACATCCACATTAAAAATGCTGCAAAGGTTTAAATACACGAATACAAAAATGGGGTACATTTTTTGTCATTTCAGCCGACCCCCCACTCAAAAATTATCGGCGACGCCCTTGGGTACAGCTGACAACTGGCAATAGTTTTGTTCAGTGTAAGGCAATGTCGGAACAATACAAACTGCAAGCTGACATCTTTCCTTTTTCGATATCCCAAAAGGTCGAAAAGCTAAACAAACACCAAAATATAAAAAATAAAGAAATCAGAAATAGTGTGGTTGCAAAATAAAGTGGCCCAAATCCGGGACGAAAATATAAATTGGGGGTGGGTAAGGTCCGATAAAAACGGCTTGCCCCCCCAAACGGCTAGCTGGATCCGCCCTTGGTTACCATGGTAACCGCAGCACGGATAGACGTCATCGCAACACCGCTGACGCAGCGGAGCAGGATTGTACCCGGGCACCGCACACTGGCCGATTGTCGTGCACCAGTGCACATCGGCTGTGCACAGCCGGTGGGGACGAGATGCAAGACGAAGCGCTTCGAGACAGTGTGACCCAGCGGTGGACGGGGCGGAACAGCCCCGCACACAAAGGCACTGACGCAGAGTCGGCCGTGCGGTCCCTCAGCAAGGTGGGGCTGGGCTTTGTGGCCCAAGGTCACGCAGAACATTAGCACATCAGCCCGGAGATAATGGGCACTTGCAGAGCTAATATTATCTCCAGGCAAATGGGTTACACATCCTCACAGAACCTTTCTGCAGCTTCCAGAAAGGTCTGTCTCCCGGAATGGCTCAGTTTGTCCTGGAGATGCTAACAGCCTTTTCCGAGGAACCAGGATCTTTCTTTTTACAGTTGAGTGTTTATCTATCCCGACACGGTACACCTCACCAATCACCACCCCGTGGTCTCTATGCGTCATCACTTACGTCACGAGGCCGTGCGTTTGTGTGTGCGCGTAAGTGCTCATATGCGTCTGCAGCGGCAGCTCGAGCCCAATGCTCCCTCGGGGCAGCAGAAGGGGGGGGGGGGGGCGTCCCGCAAAGTACACACACACTGCCGGTCGGCCTCGGGTGCCGCTGCTGCGTCGAAGGTCATCCACGCGCACCGGCCGGTCGGCTGCCAACATACACACACTGCGGGCACCGCCACGCCCCCTGCGTACGCTACAGAGGCGCACACCGACACACACCGACACCACACACACACGAATGCGCCACCTCAGTAACACGCACCAGCGGCCGGGCGGCAAGTCAGAACTGTTAAGACCGGACGAGTGGCTATATCGCTGTGAGCGCGTGCCAATGTGTTCCTTGTGAGCGCGTGCCAATGTGTTCCTTGGGTGGTGTGTGGCAGAATCACATGCCAGCCTTTTGAAGATCATATGGATCAGAGTGAAGACTCCAGCGATCTCTTGGCTTCAGCGCTCGAACACGACACGTAAGTGAAGATTTTCGGAGCAAATACGAATCACATACAGGGGCGGCGGATTGCCGGGGGCAGGGTGGTACCCAAAATGCCGCACAGTTGAAAATCCTGGGTGGCAAAAGGGTCATTTGCCCCCCCCCCCCGATTTTAGCCTCTAAAATCTGGGAGGGGGGGGGGGGGGGGGGCAAAATGACCCCTTTGCCCCCCCCCTCAGGATTTTCGACTGGGGGCATTTTGGGTACCCTGCCCCCGCAATCCGCCGCCCCTGATCACATACTTCGTGAGTTCGGGTCACATAAAGAATGCGATTACGTTGAGATCGAAACGGATGCCGTACCAACTGACGAACTACTGGAAACCCGCTATCACCAAAACGCCCTGACGAAATCATGCTGATGACGTCACCTAAACAGGAGCCCACTGATGTCATATCAGTGGCCTGGTCGGCGGCCAGAGAGAAAGGCCCACCGCAGCACTGCGGACAGCCACGCGGGAATTTCACCCATGCAATCTCAAATTGTCGGCCAGACGTCTCCTCGACCAGACCCCTGACTAGACGGCCAGAGGTCGTAAGGTCGTCAGGATATCCGGGGGTGTGGGCGCGCAGGGACATCCCGGTCGCCAGCTGCCATAAGGAAGTCATCGGCACAACAGAGATCTCAATTCCGCTCGCTGTCAGGCTTATAAGTCGGCTCCCCGAGTTAGCACGTGCCATCACTGAATTGCTTGGTCGACGGTGACCCTAGGGATGCAGTTTCGTGAAGGTCGAACAGTTTGTTATGATAAGTCGTCCAAATCTGGTTTCGAATTTCAACTATCTCGGCATAAACTTGTCAATGGCCGAATGATGCAAGACAACATACACAAAGATTACACAGAGTGCACTTGAGACGTTGCATACACACTTCAGAGCTCTTGGACCTCTCAAAGACTAGACATAACATGAACCAGACGGCAAACCTGACCTTGAATGTGTTTGACAGATCAGAAACATCGCCACGGAAGAAGAGTTGCAGATACATTTTTCGTCAGTAATAACCAGCATTATCATTTCTTGTCGTATTATTCAATACCTCGAAGCAATATGCATAACATTACAACCAAAAATACACACAAGTTCATTAAAACGCATTTCTACAATGTATCTATTTATCAAACCAACGACGAATTCTGTTATTTTTTCAAGTGACTTTTGCAAGTGACATCAACGAAATTCAAGCTATCCTTTCACAATTCAAGCATTCGAAAGATTCGAACCATTTAACCCATGCAGTTTCACATTCCAAAGATTCGTAAAACTTAGCCCATGAAGCAGAGTTTTCAGCTAAATGTGAACAGCTCTGGTAGTCAGAGGCTGACATCACTGTGATGTGACAAGTCGCCAGACAAATTCTACCTGCCACACATGCCACTGTTGACAGCCAATTAGTTAAAATCCTGCAACAACAGTAGTCAACGTCAGAGCACGACCTTCAAACGGTGCCACTTTCATTTAGTGAGATTGGCTGGCCGCATGTTTGGTAAGCTCCCAACTATGCGGTTGATGTAGAGGTCTTTCGTCGGCCAAGTCTCTCTGCCAAAGGTCGCCATAGCAATCAGCATAGGCGTAGGAACAGGGGGGGGGGGGGGCAGGGGGGCAGCCGCCCCCCCCCCAACATTTTGGATTTTAACATTACGCCTATGGGCGTTGCATGGAAATAATCGACTTCAGAATGCCTCCTGCCCCCCCCCCCCCCCCACCCCAACTTGAACATAGTTCCTACGCCCCTGGCAATCAGGCACGAATGCGACGATATCAGATGTATGGCGTCGTGTGAGGTAAATCTGCGGTTCTCAAGGTTGCGACAGTCCTTCACTCGTATACGGTGCATAACTGGAGACTGGAGTTCAATAAACAAATGTGGGCCACCTGGTAGTCGAAGATAGGAAACCGACATCTCGCCAGTCCAAATATCAAACAATGAGTTGTTAGTGACGGTGGCACAGGCCTAAGAGCAGGGGCTCCGCCACCGGGGGGGGGGGGGGGGGGGGACGTGTCCCCTGAACATTTTGAATTTTAACATTTAACATTACGCCTATGGGCGTTACATGGAAGTAATCGAATTCAGAATGCCTCCGTCTCCCCCAACTTTCGGAAGGTGGCGGCGCCGTTGCTTAAGAGCCAGTATGGAAGGGAGGTACGATGGAGCACACCAAATACACCGATATCTTCATCCTACCAGAAACCCTCGACTACCGCAGAACAAGGTCACAATGAGCTACTCCCTTCAGCAGATAGCCTATTGTTCTTCAATAGATAGCCGATCTCAGTTGCATCGTGGTTCAGTGACATTTACAGCCACAACAAACACTGCCACTTAACCCCCCCCCCCTACCCCTCCCCATCACAAAACACCGCATCCCTGATGAACCACCAAATAAAGAAGCCACCCAGCCGCGGGCACCGGTGGGCCACCCAGCCGCGGGCACCGGTGAGCCACCCAGCCGCGGGCACCGGTGAGCCACCCCGTGTCTGAGGCGTGGGTCTTACCCGCCAGGCGCCAGCAAAAAACATCGACCACGTGCCCGCCTCGTGGGTCCGCCCCGTCAGCTGACGAACCGCCATACTACGACGAACCGCCATACCACGTGACTGGTGCATGGCGGCGTTCAGCTGACTCGGTCGGTCAATGACGCCCCTCCCCGCCCCCTCCGCTGCCTGGACTGCAGGGCCGCCAGGACAGGTTGGAGTTGAGGCTGCGTGCAGCACGATACATCCGGGAGGGTGCGACAATGGGCAGCGGCTAGAGAGACACGTGGCCGCCTCAGACTGCCCACATGGCTGCTACAGACTGTCCTGCCCAGGGTGTCCTGTCGCCACACTGACTCACAGGGGACGACGAAGCGACTTTTGGGCCATGTCCTGTCGGGGTCTCTCATGCCGACCCAAGCGGGGAGACTAACATATCGCCTGCAACCAGATTCGAGCCCGGAACCCACGGATTTCGAGCCCAACGCTCTACCGACCGAGTTACCCGGACCCTAGCGACGGAAGGCCGTAGACAACGACAGTGAGGGGAGCGGGTGGACGCATCGCCAGCTTTTCCGGATATTAACGTTAGGCCTAAGGCGTTGCATGGAAGGAATCGGTTTTGGAATCCTGATGTCCCCCTAACTTTCGGCAAGTGGCGGTGCCACTGCGAAGGGAATGACACAGAACAGGACCGTTAGTTGATTCAGAACAGCCGCAAAACAATGGTTGGGGTGAGGCCTGAATTCAGAAAAAATCCACGAACTTTTGAGCACACATTGGATTTCCTTCGTTTGCATAGTAAAATGCCGTAAAATCGTTGCAAGGAGTTCTCCTCCTTTGCCTTAACAACCAAGAAATGAGTCAATTTTGACCAAGACCATCATTAAGATAATTTCTGGGGTGTGACCCAAATGACCCCCCAATAGATCCATCAAAGAGCATCGTAGAGCGGGACAGGACGGAACGAGACGGTGGCACACGGCGCCACTACCGCATTCCTGATCGGCTGTCAGCGTAGAGCCCCGCCCACACCCCGTCACGGGCCACGCCTCTCGCCTCAGTCACCCTCGCCCCGGTGCCAGTCCCCCGCCCCCGCCATCTGTTGCATACACTGCGCAGTTGTACCGCACAGGGTCACCGCAGCGCGGCGCGCCTGCGACGCAGAAGCCCGACAAACGACTGTCCGACTACTCACCATCGCTTGCTCGATCTTGTTGTCGATCGGCTCAATCTTGTTATCCAGTGAGCTGCCACCGGGCGAGGCGCTGCAACAGAAGAAAAAGCCAGGTCAGTGAACGCGTTCGTAATGCTCGCTCAGTGAACGGCGGCCAGCGGAGAATCGGACGATTGGGCGTGGTCTTTGTCGTCCTTCGGGTATGACTCCCGAGGAGTCGCGAAAGGGTCGATAGGTTGATATACCATCGCACCGACGACTCAGCCGGGTCACGGGGGGTTTACCGCCTTGTTAGACGCCTCCAAATTCCAGCCATACCGGCCATAACGATCGACCCCGCCCAAGTGTGAGCGCCCGGACGAGCCGCGCAAGCCGGGCGGGCAGGCAGGAGTCAGGCAGGCAGGCAAACTAGGCCAATGGACAACTCCAACATAGGATGGTGGCCCGGGGCGGCACGAAGCGCGGGTCATTAGGGAGCAGATGTGGCGCTCTCGTGCTCAGATGTGGCGCTCAGATCAGCACGTCAGAGGCTGTCGCAGCTGTCCACGGCTGTCCACAACTCTGTCGACAACCCGTGCCGCCTCGTCACGTGTCAGGAGAAACGCGAGGCGGACGCACCAGCCTGTACAGTATATAAAGGACACAGACAGGACATGACACACCGACAGTGTTGGATTTGTCATTTCATGACCTGGTCCCGGAGAGTAAAAATCAATAGGTGGAGAGTAAAATTGTATTGTCAGGCAAGTTAAGATTTTCATTTTTGTTTTAATTATTTTACTTGGAAAGTAAAAAATCCTGATTTGTAATAGATGTTAAATCCTTGTGAGGAAAATTGAATTATATTTTAACTACAATGTCTGTGAGATCAGGCGAAAAGAGAGCAAATTTCCTGAACAAATATGAAGAGAGCAAACTTCTTTGGACCCAAAAAGTCCAGAAAATGGCCCAAATTCCAAGGCTGCACACCGACCTCCACAGGGGGGGGGGGGGGGCGGCCTAGGGCGCCGCGACAGAAGCGGTTATATGGCGGCCATAACTACACCGACATCCACACAGACAGGACTTCGCTCAGGTGTGGCTAGAACCTGGCATCAACCTGGCTGCGCTTTTCGGCAGAACTCCAACGACGAAGCAAGCCTTCGCACCATCGTTGCTAAAAGCCTGAGCTCGCCATGTGGCGTGCTCTCGTCTCACCTAGCGTCGGCGCGGGCGGGGCGGGCCATGGCGGCGGCCGGCGGGGCGGCCAGCAGGGCGCGGCACGAGCTTACGCACAGGATACGGTCCAGCCGGCGGTGCACGCTCCAGCCCACCATGACATTAGGACAGGCGGCGGGCACACAGCACGCTCAGACTCGCAGCTCGGCACAGCACGGCAGCCTGCACACTGGAGGGAGCGGTGGAGCGGCGGCAGCGGTCACGCGGTGGTCCGCAGTCGACAGCCCCGGCTCTGGGCCTGGCGGCGGCGGCGGCGGCGGGCCGGTCCGACGACTCGGCCTTGGCGGCAGAGGCGCCGCCGCCGCCGCCGCCACCGGCACCGTGTCACCGCCGACATAAACAGAAACCGGCCCCGCCGCGCCGGGCCGGCCGCCGGTGCGCCGCCATCGCCACCGCCCCGGGCCGCCGACCTGGCGGCGCCTCTGGCCAAACACGGGCCACGAGATCCGCCGCCGACGCCCCGACTGGCCGCCAAGATTTCAACAGTCAACACAGGCTGGCAGTGATCACGTGCTCCAACACGTGAGCCCTATGGTATGCCGCAGGCATATTTGGAAATGTCGAATATACATTACACAATCCAGATAAGTCATTCAGAAATATATATATATTGCTTTGAAATTCGGTTTGGGCATTGTTCATACTTGGTTCTCCAATATATATTCAGTTTTTGTGAAATATATTTGAAATTTTTGATTTTGTGGATTAAAAAAAAAAAATCACAAATTCGAAATTTCCAAATTATATTACAAAACCGAAGATATATTGCAGAACCAAGTATGGACGCCCAAACCGAATTTCAAAGCAATATCTATATTTTGTTACTTACTTAAGGCTCCCGAAGTATGATAGGTCCGGATTTTGTATTCGACATTTCCAAATATGCATGCCGCAAGCATCCTCACAAGAAGAGGCACAAGCGAGAAGGAAGAAAAAAAACATTCGAGTCTTTGTAAGCGACTAATGACTCAGTCGAGCGTTAGTTATTCCATGAAGGGAACATGAGTGGTAAAATACAAATTTCACAACACAACGCTGCGTATGCAAAGAGATATATAGCATCCATAGTCTCTGCAGTGATCGAGAGTTGATACAACGCAGACAAAACAGCAGCATCGGACGGCCATGTATGTGGGTACTATGACCGAACGTCGTCCGGTCATCGGAGATGGTATGATATAGAACAGCACTGATAGACAGGCACTGGCGCTAAAGACGTCATATAGCCCTGTCTGGCAGACGCTGGCCCTCAAAACCAGGCGCGTAACCACCACTGGGGTCACTGGGGATCAGTCCCCAGTAACATTTTCGGATTTTATATTACGCCTATGGGCGTTGCATGGACATAATCGACTTCAAAGTGCCTACGTCCCCACCTACTTTCGGAAGGAGGTTACGCCTATGCTCAAAACACGTCTTATCTGACGCGATTGACTTGAACGCTTTGCAAAACAGAGCGATTCCAATATCGAAAATCCATATACACGCAAAGTAATCTTAGGCAAGCTTCTTTGATGTATTCTGTAAGCACTACCCAATGACGAATTGACGATAACAAATGGCCGACATAGCGACACCCATTACTTTACAAATAAAAGTTTCCGAAAATTGCGTTCGCGAGGGTTTCTGACCTAGCGCAACTTCCAATCTTGAAGAATACATTTTTGATCCTTGCCTACTGTCGTTGGGCTAACGATGCATCGCAAAACACCCTTTCACAAGCTGCTGGCATCAATGACAAGACAACGACGAAAAACGCTAAGTAAACCCAACTACCTACTTATCGAACAAGTGAAGCGTTTTTCACAAAGCAAAGAAAACTCCGATTGCGCAACCTAGCAACTACTCAAGAACAGCTCAAGTATTTCAACACCGCACATCTGCCTGCTGGAGCGGGCCGACCCGGCTGCTCGGGGCGCCAGGGTGTAAACAAAACAAAAACTTTTTTCGTCGGTGCAAGCTTGCCAATTGACACGGCGTTCTTCTTTAGGCCAATAATAAGTATGTCAAATTTAATCGCGATTCTTTGAGTTTTGCCCCCCGGCCTCCCTACCCAACAGGTCAAAAATCAAAGTAGTCGTACTCTGGCGTTTGATCATTTTAAAGCTCTTGTTGAGTAGAGTAAACTTTAATTAAGTAGAAATGCTCCAAATTCAAGTTTTCGTTCTATGAGTCCATAAACAGAGCCCAAAATCAAGCCTTCAATAGAGCTCTATTGAAGGATTGGTTTTGAGCGCTGTTTATGACTCATAGAACGAAAGCTTGAATTTAGAGCATTTCGACTGAATTGAAGTTTATTGTACTCGACAAGAGTTTTTAAATAAGCACACGCGGAGGTCTGTACGACGACTTTGATTTTTGACCTTTTGGGTAGGGGTCAAGTAGGGGTCAACAACTTATGGAGGCCGTGGGGGGGGGGGGGACCAAAACTCAAAGGATCGCAATGAAATTTGGCATACTTGTTATTGGCCTGGCATACTTGTTATTGGCCTAGAGAAGAACGCCGTGTCAATTGGCAAGCTTGCACCATAGGCGTAACCACCTTCCGAAAGTAGGTGGGGACGGAGGCACTTTGAAGTCGATTCTTTCCATGCAACGTCCATAGGCGTAATGTTAAAATCCGAAAATGTTACTGGGGACTGATCCCCAGTGACCCCAGTGGTGGTTACGCGCCTGGCTTGACGAAGAAGTCTTTTTTGGGACACCCTATCGCGGCGCCTGTCGGAAGTGAAAATGTCACAGAGAACACGAGATGGCCGCGTGGTTGTCACGCACGAGCAGCTGACCATCGCAACAGAGCAGAGGCGCTCAAGGTCGGCTGCGGCAGTCGGATGCCACCGGCCACAGCGGACAGCAGAGAGAGCACCGGTCTTTGTCAAATGTCCCGCACAGCAGCGATCAAAGCCGGGCCGGCGAGCTTCGATGTCAACGCGGTTGCAAGGCATTGCGTTGTTTACTGGAGTTGGACGGAGGAAAGATGGTAAGGAGCAAGGATAGTCAATGCGAAGTTAGCGAGCATAGCTCCTGTTCGACATGCCTAACTTTACTGGTCGATAGCAGCGACCAGAAAACTGTTTCGGGGACCATGGGGAGCCTATTAACTTCCAGAGTAAACTGAGAGTTTCGCCTCGCCGATGTAGCTACGTATGGACATAACATTTCTGCCATAGGCAGAACGGGGAGGGGACATTCCCCACCTTTTGGTAAGGAAATTTAGGTGAAATCCTTAATTTTGTTGAAAGAGGCATGGAATAATTGAGTGAGGAAAAGGTACAGCCGGACAAGAAGAGCTCAAATCTGGAAAGAATCTTGCCTTTTGATGCG
Organism: Chirona hameri; assembly: GCA_036785665.1. NCBI lineage: Eukaryota > Metazoa > Arthropoda > Thecostraca > Balanomorpha > Balanidae > Chirona > Chirona hameri. The sequence goes on from JAXIVJ010002948.1 coordinate 70,351, forward strand.
ACTGCAGATATGTATAGACAGGAGTAGGTATAGACAGGAGAGGTGTCTCGATATAGGTGCTTTCATTGCACCTTTGCACCAATTCATCAATATATTGTGTATTTTGTTTTGATGTAAAATGAAAAAATAAATGATGATGATGACGTGGGGATTGCGTTTCTCTCAAAACAAGATTCAGGGAACAGTTCACCTTGACAGTTCTTGATAGTTGGCAGTACCCCTTACTGCCAACTATCAAGAACTGTCAAGGTGAGAACTGTCATCAAGAACTGTCAAGAACTATCAAGAACTGTCAAGAACTGTCAAGAACTGTCATCTTAAGCTAAACAAAATAAAAACGAAAGCCAATCAGCGTTGGGAGACACGATGCATACTGCCGTTAAAAGGAAGAACCACGCATGTCACGGTTTTCGGGCGATTTACATACGTGGTTCTTTCATTGTACGGGATGACTCGTTCCGGCTTCCAAGACTCCGGTAAGCCAATCATAATTAAAGGGACTATCCCACCTTAGCATTATATTTGAGTTGAGATAGCCATTTTGATGGCTTGGCATTGCAATTAAGTATGGTAGCAGTTAAAACAACCAGACAGACAGACATACTTTTATTAAGGTCGTCCACATGTGCCTGTGGCTATTACAACCTCTCGTCATGAGTTAAAAACACAGGGAACATGGTCAGAAAAAGCATACAATAAAATCACACAAGTAAAAACAAGAATACAAAACACTGACACACGCCAACACATACACACACACACACACACACACACACACACACACACACACACACACACACACACACACACACACACACACACACACACACACACACACACACACACACACAATCACTAAAACCAGTCGGCATGACGGTGAGAATCGCTGCGTCGGTCAGTCCGGTGCCCGCGGAGCGGCAGCGACCACAATGATCTAATCAAAAAGATATTCGAGTTTGATTTTGACATCTGTAAAAATAAGGCCCATGTGTATTTGAATAGGGCCTCTAAACCGACAGCGTCGTCTCTCTTTACCCAACTGGTAATGATAGTCTACTTGTTTTAAGGTCAGTCTTGGAATATTTTCGTCTTTCATTTATCGATCCCCGGGTGGTTCGCAATCTAGAGGCTAGCACTATCAGCTGGAGTTGTTGCAGCAGTTGGTCGCCAGGGACCGCTAGTGAGCCAGGGTGTTAAGACGTCGCAAGCAAATGGTACCAGTTAAATATTTAACGCTAAATATGTATTTATTTATAAATAAATCGATCAATATTTAGTGGTACCATTTGCTTGCGACATCATAACACGCTGGCTCACTAGCGGTCTCTGGCGGCCAACTGCTGCAACAACTCCAGCTGATAGTGCTAGCCAATCTAAACACCGGGTGGTTCGCTGTTTTCCTGCGCAATAATGTCGACACAAAATTGTGCCATACATTTGGCAGCATAAAGGGTTTCCCTGTTATTAAAACAAAATCATATGACGTCACCAACCCAACTTTCCACTTAAAACTAAAAGTTGAATATCTTCAAAGATAAATTTTTGTTTTCAGAAAAAAAGTTCACGAACATGTTCAGCTGACCTCGCCTGACATGTGGACATACAATTAAGTATGATTCGACAACTTTAAAAAGGTGGGACAGTCCCTTTAATTAAGGGGCTTCTATGAAGATGTGAAAGCTTCTCAAGTAAATTTTCGAGCATGGAGTACAACTTGGCTATCTCAACTCAAAACCTCATATTGACAAGGTGAACTGTTTCCTGTAAGTTGAACTGCCCCCTGCCACACGAAAAGTCCCTCCCGCACTTTTTATGTCGGTCTCACGTTCCTGGTTTCGACACACTCAAATAAACAACGTAAACACTGCAGATCATATTTCACAAGTGCATCGTCTCCCATCTCCCCTCCGTTCCGTGGTGCCATGAAGAGGGGGCGTCGCCACGACACCGCACGCTCTGCTGGCAGAGCAGCCAGGAAGGACTACCTCCTCCAGCTCCGCCGCCGCCGCCCGCCGGCGCCGCGCGCAGTGGAAATTTCCACCATGCCCCAAAACCGACGAGGCGCCCCCCCCCCCGTCGGGCGACGTACCGACCTTGTTCGGACTCGTGTCGCTGTTCGGAGCCCAGTATCTGTCTGTCGCTGTTCGAGGCCTATTATCAGCTGTCTGTCGCTGTCTTATGGCGTGTTCGCTGTCTGTTGGGACAGTGACCGCTGCCGAGACCAGTCTGTTCTGTTCAGGGTCCAAACCATGGCGGGCACGGTGTACCGAGCAAGCTGCGGTAACACCGGCAGCGCAGCCGAAACAGCCGCACACAGTGTGTGTTTGTAAATACCTCTCAATGCCATGCGGCTAGCAGCTGATAAACATGCCCTATGTATAGCTGGGGACGGACAGCTGATATACATAGCTGGGGACGGTCTCAAACTGTGCTTGTAGGAGCGCTGGAAATAATGCATGTTCAACGAATGCACGGGTTGCTTGGTTTCCTGAAGGTTACGCAATCATGACAGTACAAATCAAGAACTTCAAAGCAGAGCATGGACAAGGAAAGGGTGGCGTAACCCGTGTAGGGTCCTCTCAGTTACCTACGCCACTGCGTAAATCGTGCTGCTCGAACGGTTTTACACCACTGCAAGCAGCACGCTTCCAGGCGGATCCATGACGCACGCGGCGGCATTGACCCAATGACCGAGAGCGCAGCACGGAGCGGCCCCAATGCCCTCTCCACTCACAAGGCTACTGCGCAATGCACATTGCACATCCCTCGCGGAGACCGCATCAACCGTTTGCACCAGTCTGATAGTGACGGAAGTCCGAGCCACCGACTACGAAACGCCCACTGACCGTCCATGGCCACGGTTCACGAACCTCGGCCGCTGACCCTCTGCCCCTCCCTCCTCACCGACTTCACGGTTCAAACCACCCACCTGAGACTGCCGAGACTGCCGAGGCTGCCCAGGCTGCCGGAGAGGTTCGACAGCAGCCCGGCGTCTCCGTCGACCTCCAGCGCCGGCCACCTGTCGTTCTTCATTCTGCTCGCTGCCTCGTCCACCGCTCCACACCGCTGCTCCGTCGCCCGGGTCACAGCTCCCGGCCTCCGCCGCCGCCGCCGCCGCCGCCGCGCCGCCGCGATCGATTCACGCAGGTCGAGCCGCGCGCGCAGCTCCTCGTCCCACCCCCGTCGGCGCCGGAGACGACTATTTCGGCGGTGGCCTACGTCACGGTCATAGCCGCCACGGTCAGAGCCGCATTCCCTGGCCTTCGGCCCACCACCGCCCCCCCCCCCCCCCCCACCCGCCCGCCCGCCCGCCCGCCGCCGCCGCCGTCGCGCGACCTGGTAAAACGCCCGACCTGGCACGCCACACCGCCGCGGAAAGAGACAAAATAAACGCAGGCGATGCCACCAGGGTGACACCGAGACGACGAAGCTGAAGCGGCGTGGGTGGCGAAATTGGGGCAGATTTCGCACTTCAAAGCGTTTTGTTGAGACACGCAGCGATGCTGAACTGTGCGGTTTGTGGCGCTGACGTACAGTACGTTGGATGATGCGGGTGGATGGGTGGGGTGACCTTGGCGGTGGCTGGGGCGTCCCAGTGCAAAATTCGCTGGTTCAGCATCATTGTACATCTTGCACGAGTGTCATTATCCCCAGCACAGATGGTTTCATTCAGCAGCTCACGTTTGTGACACTGGATACGGGCTGCTCCAGATGGTAACGGGTGGCGTCAGTGGATACAGTTCCACTCACGATCGGTGAGCAGACAGGGCATACCGTCACCCCACCCTCACACCATACACGCACCGGACCGCCAGTCGGTCGCTTTGCTGCGCGACCTCTGCCCTGTGCCCCCCCCCGCCGCCCAGCCCGCGGCTCGCCCACGGTCTGCTCAGGTGTGTTGTCTGGCCGGCCACGGACCGCGTGATTCAGTGCTTCGGTCTCCGACACCGGCCACGGAGCCCGCCCTCCGTCAGCCGGGCCGTCACGTGGGAAGAACGTGACCGTGAGTCGTGACCGTGACCCGGCCGCCACGTGGCGACAGTTCAGCCATGCACGATGACAGGTCGTGTCAGAGTGGGAGCACAGCCGTGCACGATGACAGGTCGTGTCATCGAGTGGGAGCACAGCCGTGCACGATGACAGGTCGTGGCAGAGTGGGAGCACAGCCGTGCACGATGACAGGTCGTGACAGTGTGGGAGCACAGCCGTGCACGATGACAGGTCGTGGCAGAGTGGGAGCACAGCCGTGCACGATGACAGGTCGTGTCAGAGTGGGAGCACAGCCGTGCACGATGACAGGTAGTGGCAGTGGGAGCACAGCCGTGCACGATGACAGGTCGTGGCAGAGTGGGAGCACAGCCGTGCACGATGACAGGTCGTGTCAGAGTGGGAGCACAGCCGTGCACGATGACAGGTCGTGGCAGTGGGAGCACAGCCGTGCACGATGACAGGTCGTGACAGAGTGGGAGCACAGCCGTGCACGATGACAGGTGACTCAGTGCTTCCGACAGACTGTCAGCGGTCTGCATGGCTGTTGATGACTTCACGGTCGAACGGATAAAGCCTTGGCACCTGGCTAGGCCACGGGCGGATGATGACAGCGGTTGTCACGCCCCTGACCCTGCTGACCTAACTGACGGGCCGGCCACAACAAGGGCAACATCACGACCACAAACCTGCCAGAACAAACCGTTATGTGTGGGATTCCCAACCTTTTCCCAACCTTTTATCAGTGCACATCCCAACCACACATCCCAACCTTTTATCAGTACACATCCCAACCTTTTATCAGTACACATCACAACCTTTTATCAGTAAGAGGCTCACCCTGAGTACGGTGGTGATTCAACCAAGGCGGCTCTGGGCACTTCAGAATGCACTCGGAGTTTACTTAGCACCAAGCAGGCGATACATAATCCAATTGCAAGAACCATAAAAAAGTCCGGCAAAGCTTGGGCGAGTTGGTACTTTAACCCATCCAATTAACATTACAGGACAGTCATGTTTTTGATAACACAACATCGTGTTTTACTCTATTATCGTGATTGTCACGCGAGCCCCAGAACATGTACCACTATCAGCCAACGCCACCTTCTTTTCAACCTCTTCATTCAATGAACTGCCTGAATTGGACATGGAGTTAATGCGTGGAGCCGGTTTGGACTTGGATAGCAACTAACAACATGGCCAGTGGCCACACCTTCACTAATCTGGCTGAGTGGACTAGTTGGACCATAGTTTGGACAAGGTTCGGCTAGGCTGGGCTGAGTTAGATTGGTCTGGACTGAGGTTTAGATCGGGCAAGGCAAGGCAGACCATTGGCGGTGTCAAATGGTCTGTACTGCACTGGTCACAATTAATGGTCCCCTCGGTCCTCCCAGAGACAGTCAGTGACCGCCTGCGAGTGTCTGTGAGCGGCAGAAGGCGCGGTGAGCGGCAGAAGGTGCGATGTGAGCGGCAGAAGGTGCGATGTGAGCGGCAGAAGGTGCTGTGAGCGGCAGAAGGTGCGGCGTGAGCGGCAGAAGGTGCGGCGTGAGCGGCAGAAGGTTGTGAGCGGCAGAAGATGCGGTGTGAGCGGCAGAAGGTGCGATGTGAGCCGCAGAAGGTGCGGTGTGAGCGGCAGAAGGTGCTGTGTGAGCGGCAGAAGGTGCGGTGTGAGCGGCAGAAGGTGCGGTGTGAGCCACAGAAGGTGCGATGTGAGCGGCAGAAGGTGCGGTGTGAGCGGCAGAAGTTGCGGTGTGAGCGGCAGAAGGTGCGGTGTGAGCGGCAGAAGGTGCGGTGTGAGCGGCAGAAGATGCGGTGTGAGCGGCAGAAGGTGCGGTGTGAGCCACAGAAGGTGCGGTGTGAGCGGCAGAAGTTGCGGTGTGAGCGGCAGAAGGTGCGATATGAGCGGCAGAAGGTGCGGTGTGAGCGGCAGAAGGTGCGGTGTGAGCGGCAGAAGGTGCGGTGAGCGGCAGAAGGTGCGGTGTGAGCCACAGAAGGTGCGATGTAAGCGGCAGAAGGTGCGATGTGAGCGGCAGAAGGTGCGGTGTGAGCGGCAGAAGTTGCGATGTGAGCGGCAGAAGGGGCGGTGAGCGGCAGAAGTTGCGGTGTGAGCCACAGAAGGTGCGGTCAGCGCACGCGGGTGTGGCGGCCGTGCACCGTACTCGGTCATTCCTCCCAGAGCGACGGCCAGCCAGGGGTGCCAAACGTCCTACCATCACGCCATGCCACGTCGCTGCTCCAGTGAAAGGCATGGAGGACCCGCAGGGGGCGGTGTTTCGACACCGTAAGCCACGCCCTCGTATCATGGCGGGGCTAAATGGACCGGCAACACACGCATGCTGAGGCTAAGCACCTGGAGAGGGCGTCCCGAAGGATGAAAAGGATCGTCATGAATGCCACGATGAAAATGTATTGTAGCAGAAACAGCTCATTAGCCGAGTAATAAGTCAGTCAGCTGATAATCGAGAGACTGAGCGTTGTACGCACGGGCGAAAACACCACACACAACCTGGGGCCGTTCACCTTGAGTTATGTACGAGCGGTTTGAGACGCAGTAGTTTCCAAGGCCAGCGACATAGAACGGCTCCGTTCGCCGAGCGGGATCGCCGTATTAGCGAGGAGCCACATCAATCACTCGCCTTCCAGCCCGGTGGCAGTGGATTTGGCTAATTCGGCGATGATCCGTCGCGAGTTGACCTTGAATGCAGTTGACATTCTTCATGACTTTTCCGTGCAATCGTTCGCGATGAGCTCAGTTGGTGGAACAAAACCGGTCTCGGCGCCGTTCACCACATGCGCCTGAGGCGCCTCAGGATTACCACTCAGTGGGGTGGCGAGTGAGTAGAACACATACAATTTCGCCTCCTGCCTCAGGCAAAGCGCAGCCTGCGTGTTTGAGGACGACCCAGGTTCTGATGTTGACTCTCTGGGATGCGCCCTCTTGTTCAGGCTTCGACGGCACCACTGCTGTCACATCACGACCAAGCGCCATGTCGCCAGCGCCAGTGGCTCGCGCCGTCGGGCACACCTTCCCGGACAATAGCGCCGCTCCGTCATTCCGGGGCCGGTCTGAGGTCCCCGTCCGCAGCGACCCTGGACCGCTGCGTCTCGCCACGTCTCGCCACGTCACGACGCGTACCGCTGGATCCCACCAACCCGTGTCCGTCCGCCCGCTACCCTGGCTGCCAGAGGCAGGGAACTCACGTGCCCGGCCACGTGACCGCCTCCTCTCATCACGCCTCGACACGCACGGGCATGGGTGGAGAATCGCTTCAAAAGTTGGTGTGGCCGGCGCACTGGCGGATCCAGCCTCTCTCCGTGGGGGAGGGAAGGGGGGCATCTTTTTGTGGCAGAAAGGTACCCTCATTTTTTATCTGCGGATTTGGGCCGGTCACCTTATTTTGGTATTCGAGCTTAAGAAATTCACTTCAAATTTGCAAAAAATGTATCGTGTTAATTTTGTTTCTGGAAAAAAATATTTATTTTCATTTTTGGGGTCAAAAACACAATTTGGAAAATCAGAGTAAACCATTTTGAAGAGAATGTCATTTCTTTTCTTTTGACATTTTTGTTTTGCAATTTTCTACAAACCTCTATTTTCTACGATTGTTCAAACATTTATCGTTTTTCCACAAAAGAAATGGCATGGCATGGCGTCATTATAACGTCATTATCTCCCACAAAACTGCATAAATGTCATTGGAATTTGTTGCAAAGACGACGTAGAATGGATGCAGCACGAGGTACTGAAAGTTTAACGTTGATATCTATCATAGTTTTCAAGTTATTGAGAAAATCCGGGAGGGAGGGCAGATTCTGCCCCCCCCCCCACCCACCAGCGGGGCGCGGGTTAAGTGTCACCGGGTAAGCGTGTTAAGGGTTAAGTGAATTTGTGCTTGAATTGCATCAGGTGCGTTGTTTTGTCTATCATTGAAAGAAAGGGATACATACAAACTTCCAATTAAATCACTCGAGAAAAAACTTCCGTTTTCATGAAGTTTCATTGTTTGTTTTTCATTGTTCTTCACATTCAGTGCAGGGAACGCGCGAGGGGGGGGGGGGGGTATACTGGTATTTAATGCCCCTCCCAGATTCCTGTGGGAGGGGGGGGGGGGGCATTTGCCCGATGCCTCCCCCCTGGATCCACCAGTGCCAGCAATGACCGCCAAGTAGAGCCTCTGTCAAACACTTAATGGAATTATTCACTTTCCCATTTTTCAAATTTGCATAAGCAATTGCGAAAGTTGTGTCATGCCGCGAAGCGGTGCGAAATTTTCCGGTTTTTGACTGTGTATAGCTGGATTTTGACTGCTGCAAAGACAATTTTTACGATTGTACGATACATTGGGAACGCGCGGGGGGGGGGGCATACCTGTATTTAATGCCCCTCCTAGATTCCTGTGTGTGTGTGTGGGGGGGGGGGATTTGCCCCTGATGCCCCCCCCCCCTGGATCCGCCAGTGGGTCGGCGGCTGCTGGCCTCCAGCCGGCTGCCGGCAGTGACGTCATACGGCGGTCCGCCGAGTTCAAGGTCAAATGGCTCGTGTCCTTACCTGGTTATAGAACCTTGGGTTTTACCACGGTCATATAATAGTTTTTACTTTGGAAACACTTTGGAATGAGAAACTTGATTAATTTTCGGTTTTCCTGTATTCCCCGCACAAATTCTCGACTTCGTTTTCTCCAAAAAAAAAAACTATTTCTGTAGTACTTAGAATGCGCTTCTCTTGGCGCAAGAAAGACGAAATATTGCATTGCTATTGGTACGTGTAAACCACTACATCTAAGATTGGAGGGACTAAGATGCACACAAATATGCATTATTTTATATTAGATGTCAAAATGTATGTATTATTGTAAAATTTATGGGTAACTTATGAACTTAGGGGATATTTATATAATGCTTTGCTTGAATATGATTGTTTTATTTATCAATTTGAGGCTTTAGGAAATACTTTGTGCCTAATATAAATTGATACCTTGGTATATGAGTATGAGTTTGAAGGCTTCTTGAATGAAACTGATAATATTATTGGGATGGTAGATACATTTTGTTACTAGCTGTGAATTTTTAATTTGACTTGTTATGTTCTGTGACCTATTTCTGTATTCAGGAAATCCTTTTGTCGTCATGTGCTTTGTTGCTTGATATTGTTTTGCCAGGTTTGTATTAAGTTACTTGTTCCATTTTTAGTGTGCAAGACTAACTCCCAATATTGAATTGCAATTTTAATATAAGTACTTACCTTAAGGTGTCAATATACATTTTACCTATAACAATGTGTGTTTAATTGTTTGATAAATTTGTTTGCCAGGCTTGCATTAGGCTATTTTTTACATTTTTTACCAATAACTCATAAAATGTCACATTCAAAAGTAAAAATCAAGTCAGGAAGTTGGTGTGGCACTGCCACACCAACTTTTAAGATGGTGTGGCCATGGCCATACCTGCCATACCGCATTCTCCGCCCATGCGCACGGGAGAGCTGAACAGACGGAAAGCCAGGAGCCCACCGGGACTGCTGGTACCGACCACAGACACAAAAACAGGCCGGGAGCCAACAACATCCACGCATCGTGAATATGAGCAGAGACCAGCGAGAGGTTGCCAGCACACCGTAGTGACCACGGGGAACAGGCCAATGATTGCGGCGGCGGCCGATAGGAGCGTTCCCAGAACACGCGAGGAATGGGGAGGCACGAGGTCGATGGCGGTCACCGACCCACACATCTTTATTCGCCCCAACGGCACGATATGAGATGGTATGGTTTCATTGGAGTCATTTGGGGGCGTGGCTTGCGAAACGCCCTGCTTCGGCCTCGCGTCCTCCTTCAGACAGTTCCGACAGTCGAAATATAATCGTGTCCACAAATTATGTCGCACTAAATAACCTCCATGACACATTTCTTCGGCCAGCTACATCAATTACATTTACAATGCATCTTTGTTTGTACACAAATTTTCAGACTTACAACAATTATCAATGTATACAGCCGGGAAACGAGGGTTTCCGAGGTGTAACCTAGTTTTTCGGCTGGTTGATCACTGTTACTAACCAGATGCCACTGTCCAACCACCTGTCAATTTCTCCGGACAGCGAACATTGGCAGCCATCATATGTCCGGACATATGTTGGATTTCACTCTCATCTTTCATCAGAGATGGGTAAGTGTTAACGGAGCTCCGTTAACACAGTCAGACCTGTTCAGCACAGCTGTATACTAGTGTATACCGGCCGAAGATCGAAACACTGCCCGCAAGTGCGCTGCGATTTCACAACCCCACATGCAGGGCAGGAGCGATGTTCAAACACGCATTGTACACACGACCGAAACCCCGTGTCATGCCGGCTAAGTAGGAAGAAAAGAAGGCACTATCACAGGAAGGCATCATCAGAAAGGAAGCAAGGACTCAATAGAAAGGCTTAGGCCGCGTCTATCCACCTCCGGACCAATGCCGCGGTGTGACGACCATGTTTACATCCTGTCACAGTGACATCTCAACGTGTCACCCCTCGCCTGTGACCCCTCCCGCTCCCCACTGGCCACTGCCAGGCCGTGATTCATGCCTGGCACGGTCCGCTACACTGTTGTTGATAAGCAGTCCTGCATTGTGCAGCACGGCGCCGCTGTTACCAACCGCCCGTGGACACGCTGTCAGACACGCTGTGAGCGATTAGACACATACCGGGCGGTGTTTTTGACACATGTGGTAGCCACCGGAGCTCGTGCGGTGGCCCCAACGCCCGGAGGACGCTGTGGGGGTGGGGGATGGTACATTGGTACACTTTTTGCCACCGGAACCCGTGCCACAACACTCAGAGGGGGGGGGGGGGGGGGGGGGGGGGGTGAGGGTGGGACATGGTGCCATGATATTTGCAGGAGCCCTTGCCACAACGTCCAGAGGACGCGGTAAGAGGACGCGTCACCACCGACGGGGTCGGCAGCCTCCGAACGCCGAATAGACCACCTCCACCGTCACCACCGACCAGAGTCCGCTGACCAGGGCATTCGGGACGGACCGCTGACCGGGAACTCGGTCACTGTGACCACAGTCGGTCCAGCCCACTGTGACCACAGTCGGTCCAGTTCACTGTGACCACAGCCGGTCCAGCCCACTGTGACCACAGTCGGTCCAGTCCACTGTGACCACAGTTCAGCTCGCGTCACTGTTCAGCCCCGGAGCGGTGCATCAGGCGGAAAGTCCGCGACTCTGGCCGGACCACGTCCGCCGCTGCTGTCATCGTAACGGTATTGACTAGGGCACCGGAGGAAGGGGCGGGTGGGGGGGGGGGGGGGCTGTTGGTCAATGCTTTGTCATCTGGCACACTGTCATATGGCACAGTGGCTCACATGTCACTAATGGACAACATGACTGATCGACACAACTAAGAGATACTTTCCGATAGGCCAACTAGAATGGTCACAAAAACGTCAAAGGGACGTGTCGCACACAAAGAGCATATACTTCAGCCCTGTGCAAAGCGGAGACACTTGGCAACAAGAGCTTGCCGAGGAAGTTGCCCGCTTAGTAGCACACATACATAGTTTGTGCAGCAAGAAGTCAGCAATGTCCGATATTTTACGTCTCACCAATCGATCTATTTCGGCATATGGAGAAAACCATGCACATGTGGATGCCGCCGGAGAGTGTAACATATCTACCTCGTGGCACACTGTGCATCGTTCGATGCTATTGTTTGCACCAGGGCGCACATGTGCCACATCGATCCGCGATAACGCGTGGTGAATCCTGGTGGGGCCATCAAGGCGGAGGGGAGGGGTCTCTGTCCACCCAACGGTGATTTCCTACGACCATTTATCGACCGATTGGTCGAGCTATCATATCAGTATCAGCCATCAGCAAACACTGCATTAGGAGCAGCGGTATCGGTAAACAGCGCAGGACGTATATTGGTGAGACTGCCCGCAGGTGGGGCTCGTCACCCGGACTAGGACGTCCTGCGCACCTCTCAGGGAAAACCGACACGGCACGGCCAAAAAATGAGGCGCTGGACCGGTCCCATGAAGCGTCCAGTCCCGTTCTGACCAGGAAAAGAAGACCCGTAGTTGGCCGTACCGGGTAGAGGAGTATGTTACTTTCCCTGCGCATCCTCAGCTTAGGAATCCTTCAGTCACGGAGTGTGTCGAGCGCTCCACAGCTCAGCCGTTGTGAGACGGGATGCCGGAGGGTTTACACGAACACCCAGCTGGCGTCACAGTGTGTCGAGCGCTCCACAGCTCAGCCGTTGTGAGACGGGATGCCGGAGGGTTTACACGGACACCCAGCTGGCGTCACAGTGTGTCGAGCGCTCCACAGCTCAGCCGTTGTGAGACGGGATGCCGGAAGGTTTACACGAACACCCAGCTGGCGTCACAGTGTGTCGAGCGCTCCACAGCTCAGCCGTTGTGAGACGGGATGCCGGAGGGTTTACACGAACACCCAGCTGGCGTCACAGTGTGTCGAGCGCTCCACAGCTCAGCCGTTGTGAGACGGGATGCCGGAGGGTTTACACGAACACCCAGCTGGCGTCACAGTGTGTCGAGCGCTCCACAGCTCAGCCGTTGTGAGACGGGATGCCGGAGGGTTTACATGAACACCCAGCTGGGAGGCGCCGACTGAACCACCGACGGTCTTCCACACCGCAACATGCTATGATCTCGAACCACACAATCCCTTCTCAGAGCGCCGTGGGATCGTTTCCCAGGCTCGGGAAGCCGCCGTCTTCACACAGCACGGGGCGGTCCGCACCTCAGAGGCACCCGAGCCGCTATTACCTGCTGGTGGCCCCATTACCTGGCGCCAGAGACCGCACTCTGCGGCGTCTCGTCCCACCCTACCGGGACCACGCGCGGCCCAATTCTCCAGCGACGCCCCGGGGAAAAATCGGAGCACAGTCCCCGACCACGTACACCACCCGGCATCCCAGCAGTCTGCATCACACCCGTCCAGGGTCACCCGGACCGGGACCGGGCTGGGATCGACAATATCGCACCGTCATCACCCCGCGGTCGTCACGTGACCGTCCGCTGCCCGGCCGGCCGAAACACGCCGCATATCACGTGGTCGATCCAACAGCGCCAGCGCACGCGGCCTGATCTCGGCACCGGTGGGCACCGGCGGCCGCGGCGCTGCCTGACCTAATTGTTGAGCACTGCTCGACCGGCCGAAACGGCGGGTCAGCTGACAACCCGGTCCCCCTGCCCGTACCACACACACCGAGGTAAAGCTGTCATCTGAACACGCACCACAACAAGGGCACTGCGGTGGCGGCCCGAGCCGGTTCGTCACGTACCTGACGTAGTTTTTGATGAACAGGTAGATGGCCATCATGTACTGTTGATCTGAAACGTCGAGCGTGGGTGGCGGCAGGGCCGGGGCCGGGCTCAGCCCATGGCAGCCGGCCCGTGTCGGAGCCGAGGCCATCATGCCTCGTGCCTTGCCGCGCTCGCCCGCCTCTGTCCACGTGTCGCGCGTGTCAGGCCCGTGCCTCAGGCGGCCAGTAGGACGCAGATCAGGTACAGCGTTAGCAGCAGCCACGGGCACACCACGCACAGGTAAATCAACATTGGCGGCGGCGGCGGCGGCTCGGGCGGGGGTGGCTAGGCGGCGAGTGGTAGCAGCGACGCACAGAGACTGATTTTCGGAGCGGCCGCGACGGCCCGGCCGACCTGCCGGCCGCCGGACGGTGACGTGACGTCACGCGGTCGACAGCCAATCAGATACGCGGTCGCCGGCCGGCCGGCCAAGCGGCCCGATCTGCAGGTGGCACCGCCACCTAGGCAAACAAAGCGAGTAGCGACTGGACACCAGGCCTGGCCCGAAGGAAGTGTCCTGGGCGGAATCACACGATATGCAGTGCGAATGTGGAAAACTGGTTCACCATAAGCAGCCTCCTGCTTTTAGAGGTGCCCCGGATCTGCAGCATGTCGTATGCGGCGACGACACATCAGATAAAATATGCAGGAGCCAGGAAGATTCAGCAGGCCCGCTCAAATCATTTGCATCCGGGTCTAGTTGTAAGGACATACCGGGTAGCAAGTCAATCGTATGCACCAGCCACCAGTTAAAGCATTCCTCAGTCAGGGTATCCACCTGTTAGAGCAACTCGCACCTGAAACTGCTTTGTCTCAAACCAGGGGAACCCGCTAGAGGACTCATCCCCACCTCTCACGGTCTTTGTTAACGTGCACAAACAAGCGAAAGGGCCATTTCCCAGAGCCGACCGCAGTTTGCCCGCGTGGGTGGTAACTTTCCATCATTACCTAGAGGGCTGGACTTCCCCGTGTCGCTTCACGTTCGCCCACGCATCTGGACTGTCCCAAGACGCTCGGGTTGGGAAGGGTGGTGGTGGGGGAGGGGGGGGGGGGGGGGCTGAGCGGCCGGCACGTCGGTATGGTGGTAGGACGGGTACCGTGGGACGCAGGTGGTGCCTCACTGCGCACAGAAGGGTCACCCTGCACCGGTCAGAGGCTCTCCCGGGATGGGAGGAGCGGGGTGGGGGACGGCGCGGCGGTACGGCGACAGACCTGTTACGAAGCCTGACCGGGGGCCAGGCGGTACCTCACTGCAAGGCAGGGCGATGCTTCACCGCTCCGAATAGCCGGCGTCGTCGGGGCACGTCCTTGTACCGTGACGTAACGTAACCCAACACCGGCACGGCAGCGACAGCGGCATACTGATACGAGCGGCGCGGGCAAACAGCCCTGCCGAAACCAGCCCATGGCACTACAGAGACATGTGTCGGAATTCGACGCCCGGAGCAATGGCTAGTAGGTCCATGCAGCAGCTGCAGCGGTCCAACGCAGGCAGCAGCGGTGACAGCAGCTGCAGCTGTCCAACCCAGGCAGCAGCGGTGACAGCAGCTTCAGCTGTCCAACCCAGGCAGCAGCGGTGACAGCAGCTGCAGCGGTCCAACCCAGGCAGCAGGGGTGACAGCAGCTGCAGCGGTCCAACCCAGGCAGCAGCGGCAACAGCAGCTTCAGCGGTCCAACCCAGGCAGCAGCGGCAACAGCAGCTTCAGCGGTCCAACCCAGGCAGCAGCGGCAACAGCAGCTTCAGCGGTCCAACCCAGGCAGCAGCGGTGACAGCAGCTGCAGCGGTCCAACCCAGGCAGCAGCGGTGACACCAGCTGCAGCGGTTCAACCCAGGCAGCAGGGGTGACAGCAGCTGCAGCTGTCCAACCCAGGCAGCAGCGGTGACAGCAGCTGCAGCGGTCCAACCCAGGCAGCAGCGGTGACACCAGCTGCAGCGGTTTCACTCAGCCTCTATGTCTGTAGCAGGAGGGCTGTTTTCGCTGCGGCTCTGTCCCTATGGCCGCTGCCTAAAAGTCTCACCGCTAACCCGGTGGCGTGACGGTGGTCTGTCCATCCGTGCAGCAGCAGCAGCAGCAGCAGAGGCAGCGGGGTGCCTTTCACCGGCGATACTCCTCAACACTGGGGCCACTGGGACCCAAATCACCGTGGCCTTGAGCACATCCGGTCAGTGCTGGTTATCACTAACGTACTGCTGCGGGATGTGTGGGCCGCTCTTCGCTCAGTTCTCAGCCAGATTTTACAACAACCCGGGACCTAACTAACATAGGCATCCCCCAAGCGGCTTCCGGGACCAGCTCGTAAACAATTCCGAGAATCTCAAACTAGTCACGCCATTTTTTGCTCCGCCGCTACGTCGTTTTCCTGCTGGGGGCTCATCGGGCCAGGTACGGCCACTGAGAACAATGCGTCCGAGCGGACTGAGCGAGCCAGGCATAGCGGAATCCCGTTGGCCGTCAGCCGACCACCCAGACCGCCGAGCGAGTTAGAAACCGTTAAGCTATAACATAAGCGTTGGAGCGAGTCAGTATCTGTTGAATAGTGAGCGACTCGTTAATGGCGTATAGCCCAAGTACTGGCGGCGGCGTACCTCTCATGCTTACCACAGACAAAACCGGTCAGGAGTACACAGTTTCCGGTCAGGAGCAGTCGGTTTCCGGTCAGGAGTGGACGTTTCCCGATCAGGAGTTTTCTACCGGTTCTCGGTCAGAAGTCGGTTCTTGGCCAGGATCAGATGGTTCACGGCTAGATTTCAGCCCCCAGCCGAACCAAAAACACTCAGCAGTTGCAGTCTATAACATCACCACCCTCGTCTCGGTCGTCAAAGGACCCCTCTAGCGGTTGTTGCCAACCCGGTCAGTTAGCCAGTCAATCCAAGGCTGAATACATCGTGCCTCGTTGAGCGGCGCTGGTTCATACGGCGATAGTTCGGAGAAAAGCAGCACCCCACGCCAGGTGCACCGCCCGCGGCTCGCCCAGGTGTGACCCAGAATCTCGACATGAGTGCTTCTCAGCGCTGATTATAATGGGAGCCTGTCGGTGCGGTTATGGTGCGTTAAAATAATTTGCAATCAGGACGATACTCGTAGCATGAAGCGTGCAGAGCGTTCAAAGTAAGCGCGAAGGTTTGGGCAGCAGGCTGAATCTGGCTGAGCAAACTTACTGGTGCTAAGGTGGCGCATCACCCAATGTTTGCCTAATTTGCCTACAAGGTGGTTAGGGCGGGTTCTGTTTGCTTTCTGCTGCTTCTGCAAATACCAGCGAGTTCGATACATAAGACTCGTGGGAGGTATAGAGTTCGCTCGTACTAGCTTTATTGTATGACATAACGCCTAGTCGACAGCGGATTATTGCGATTTGTGCAAGTCTTGGAGCAGACAGATTTGTGATTGCTCTACCCACATCTCCGTGCGCCTGTTTGTGAGTGTGTGTGTGGGGGGCTTTGCAAATTATTGTCGCCCTATCAGTGCTGGTGTTGACACGGTGTGTGTCTGTGTGTGAATATATGCGTCTATGCGTGTGTGTATTTATGCTTGCACAAAGTCTGACATAACCTCTCCAGGTCGGACTCGGCCAGTTTGTCAGATTTCTGGTCAGATTTTACCGGCCGGTTTGGCAGGGCGGGTGGCCGGTCTGTCGTTAGGTCGGAGACGGGACAAGGTCGGTGGTCGCCGGCGGCTGCGGCGGTTACGACACAACGTACGGGGCGGTGCGAGGTGTGGTCGGGTGGAGTGGGGCGGTGCGAGGTGGGGTCGGGTGGAGTGGGGCGGTGCGAGGTGGGGTCGGGTGGTGTGGGGCGGTGACTGCAGCTGACCCGCGCCGTTGCACCACCAACCAGACTGCGTGGCGGCCTAAGTAGGGTACCGCTCGGTGCCTTCGACGGCCATGATAGCCACCACGCACACCGAGCGGTGTGCTGCCCGCTCAGGCTGCTGCGCCGTCTGCCCCGGCCGACCCCTGCAATGTACACTCCATAGTACCCAGTCCCGTACCCGTGCGAGGCCACGCTCACTGCTGCCCGCGCAGGCCGCCGTGCAGTGCGCCCCGGCCGACCCCTGCAATGTACAGTGTACACTCCATAGTACCCGGCCCCGCACCCGTGCGAGGCCACGCTCACTGCTGCCCGCTCAGGCCGCCGCGCAGTGCGCTGTCTCATCTCAGCCTGCGATCCACACTCCTGAGTAGTTGAGTACCTCGTCCCGTGCGATGCCACGCTACCCAGGTCGCCAGGCAGTCTGCGGTGGCTGCCATGCCCGCTGTCTCATCTCAGCCTGCGATCCACACTCCTGAGTAGTTCAGTACCCCGTCCCGTGCGATGCCACGCTACCCAGGTCGCCAGGCAGTCTGCGGTGGCTGCCATGCCCGCTGTCTCATCTCCCCCTGCGATCCACACTCCTGAGTAGTTCAGTACCCCGTCCCGTGCGATGCCACGCTACCCAGGTCGCCAGGCAGTCTGCGGTGGCTGCCATGCCCGCTGTCTCATCTCAGCCTGCGATCCACACTCCTGAGTAGTTCAGTACCTTGTCCCGTGCGATGCCACGCTACCCAGGTCGCCAGGCAGTCTGCGGTGGCTGCCATGCCCGCTGTCTCATCTCCCCCTGCGATCCACACTCCTGAGTAGTTCAGTACCCCGTCCCGTGCGATGCCACGCTACCCAGGTCGCCAGGCAGTCTGCGGTGGCTGCCATGCCGGAGCGGCACGTATCAGCCATGCTAATGTGGGCGGTAAAGGCCCCACCAGATGGTATCCAGACACGTGAGCACGATCCGGGGCTGACAGAGCACGACGGCTGCCCGGCCGGCGGCGGCGGCACTGGCCAGAGGGGCGTCACTGGCCGGCCGGCGGAGGTGTGTTGTAGAAACACCGCGCCGCTGTGCTGGGGGTTACACGGTGAGCCACGCCATGTGCTCAGGGGGAGACACCATGTGCTCAGGGGAGACACCATGTGCTCAGGGGAGAAGCAGTGCAAGGGGAGACACCATGTGCTCAGGGGAGACGCAGTGCAAAGGGAGACGCCATGTGCTCAAGGGGAGACGCAGTGCAAAGGGAGACACCATGTGCTCAGGGGAGACGCAGTGCAAAGGGAGACACCATGTGCTCAAGGGGAGACGCAGTGCAAAGGGAGACGCCATGTGCTCAAGGGGAGACGCAGTGCTCAGGGCAGACGCAGTGCAAGGGGAGACGCAGTGCACAACTGAGAACTGATGCGTTTTCTGTTGCAGATAAGCAGTCGATCTGGCAGCGCTACAGACGCGGTATAGCTGCTGTCAGCAGTTAAGTGAAATTCGTTAAGGGACATTGCCACCTCGCAGGCCAATATGGAGTTTTTTGGTGTGTATCGGTCGATTAAGCGTGTCCGATTTCACCTGCAAAAAATGCCTCCCGAAACTCCCCCATTAGATCAAAAAATACATTTGCACCACTCATGCTTGCCAAGCATTCGTAAAATTGGAGTGGCCACATCACTATTTAGAATCACTTCTTTGCAGACTGTTATTTTCTTTTGAATGTTGCAAACTCAACATCACCATTCCGTCATTGCACTTTAAAATTAAAAAGCGTATGCGGTTAATTATATTTTCAACAACCTTATATTTATATATATTATATATATATATATATATATATATATATATATATATATATATATATATATATATATATATATATATATATATATATTATATATTATATATTATATTTAATAATAAAACAGCAATAATTGCTATGGCTCGACTTTGGGACCGTAGGAGTTATGACCTATACCTTATAACACAGATAGACTTTTCAAGGTCAAGTCTCGTTGAATTCGTACGCTTCGGCTTTGGGCGGTCGCCAATACCACAGCCAAACTGGATGAGAGTGGCCATCATGAATCTAGTACTGAGCAAAGCTGGGACCAACGTTTTGGAGTCGGAAATAAATACAAAATGTTTTGCCGATACACTGCTTTAGGTGCTGCATGAGGAAGTTTGAGCTTGAGCATACATGATTGTTGATCCCCACCATTCATTTAAGTTGCTTATTAGAAATCCTCCGGAGGTGGCAATATCCCTTTAAGAAGATAGAAAATATAGCCTGGGCTCATGTTATGGTTCATTAAACATAATGAAGAAAAGACGAAATGCAAAACTAACCTTGCGAGCTTGGTTAGTTTTGCATTTCGTCTTTTCTTCATTATTTTTAATTAACCATAACATGAGCACAGGCTATATTTTATATCTTCTTATCCTCTGCACGATGCTCATTACAGCTACCCATTATATATGTTCCGAAATTCGTTTACATTGTTTACGAGGGAAGCAGGCTGAGCGGGAGTCGTACGGTCTTACCGGGAGGCGCCTGCAATATTCTGCAACATACGACATGGCAGAAACAAAGCATCGCATTCAGAACAGACCGTTATCATAACCCTGTGTATCAGTGGCGTCGCCACGGTTTCAAAACTTGTACGGACACACCATGACATCAAACCTTTCGAGCGGGGGGGGGGGGGGGGGGGGGGGGTAGGATGTGATATTTTACAGGGATGTCAATACGGTGTTAAACCCGGCATTGGCTGGGGTCTCCAGCCACCTTCCATTGGCTGGGGGTTGGGCGTTTTTCGCCCCTGGTTATCTTCCGAACCAATGCTCGCAGCGAGACGTGCAAGGCGGTATTCGAAAGCTCTCAATGATACGAATCTAACGCATACTGGAAAGTTTCAAATTGAGGTCACATGTTAGGTCACGGTCAGGTCAAAGGTCAAAATCGAGGTATTTGAGTGTATGGACCATACTTTCCATCCAAAGCCTTCGATTGCGACAATGATCATCCAAAGTGCGCAAAATATCTACGAAAGTCATGCAGCATATGTTTTGTGGGTTATTTTACACGTATAATGCGATAGCGATAGTTATTTTACCATTTTACCTCATTTAAGTGAAGTTAGTGTTAAGCTCAGGTCAAGGTTGGGTCACATAAGGTCAAAATTTGAAATTGATAAATATAAATAAAAAAGGCACGTTTCTAGACCAGTGTTGTCACAGAAATACAGTGCCCACATTGATCTGCCTGTATGTGGTCAATAAAAGCTCAAGAACGTAATTTCAAAATATTACATTATGAGTTATCATACTTAGGGAGCCATCAGTCAGTCAAAAATAAAGATATTGCTTTAAAATTTGGTTGGTGTATTGTCCACATGTGGTTCTCAAACATATATTCCGTTTTTTTAATTGGGGTGAAAAACCACAAATGTAAAACATTCGAGATCTACATTTTGTAGCCCTTGCCATTTGTTATCTTTTGATTGCATTTTGCTAAACAAATAGCATTTGTACGGTCTGTTAAAATGTATACCATATATCACTATCATAACATGCCTCATTGCCCCATTTTCGAATTTTGCGCCACTTTCGCAATCCATACCTACTGAAAATGCGTGTCTATGATACCGAAATATATTTATTTCTATTTTTTTGGGGGATATATCTGGATAATTTAGCCAAATATTTTTAAAAAACAATTCCGAAAGGTGGGGCGGCCCTGGCTTCCCGGCCCCCTTGTTCCTACGTTTGTGACATTTTCGTTCAGGTAAATATTGGGGTTACCAAGGTCATCAAAGGTCAAATTTTCCAAGTTTAGGAGTTCGCTCCAGAAACACACCAAATATCTCGGGAACTATGATAGCTTGGAACAAACTGAGAAATGCAATCGAAAGCTCTTGCAAAAATGCTATCGCTATGGTGTCCTCAAATTTTATATAAGGTCAATAGTTTGGGCTCCAGAGGTAACCAAATGTCATGTTGGCATTCTCTTCCCAGAAGTTGTTCGTGCATAACTTTTTATCTAATAAAGATAGGGCAATAATTTTCACGCCATCGTGTTTGCCTCGTCAAGACGATGCGAACCATACTTATAGTGACCATATCGGCTCAAGTTCAAAATATGACATCAGGTCAAGGTCATTTGGTGACCCAGGTTGGTCATGTTGCATATGGGGAGACGCATCTCGACGAGATAAACACTGTGGTATCAGTCATATGTCTCTAGGCTAGCACGTCTCTAGCTCTCCCGTTTGTTCCTTGCATTTCCTAAAGTTTCAGGAGGCATATCCAAACGCCCCTCCTGCCCAGCACCGGGTATTAGACCTAACCCGCCCCGGGTAGGCCTAATACACTGTGCTTGGATCCATGTAAAATAAAACGCGCGTCCATTAGCGTTGTCAGCGCCAGGAGGAAGGAAGCGCCAGGAGGAGGAAGAGGAAGCAAGGAGGAATACAGTTCAGTAAAATTACGGCCTGACCTTTTATGTTACTGGACTGGTGACTAACACGAGAGTATTTTGTTTGGCTCCCTCGCGTATTTCGCAATATCTCGTAAACTACAGCCAATATCGTCCCCAAACTTTCAGTACCCGCTTTCACATCAAGCACCGCTCACTTAACGGCTAAACGTTTTAGCGATGACAAGGGCAAAATGTCAATCCATTTTCGCGCGTACTCCTATTCCGAATTCCAGACGAAAAACGTCAACATTTCATTCAACTGGCCAT
The DNA here is from genome assembly GCA_036785665.1 of Chirona hameri. Classification (NCBI taxonomy): domain Eukaryota; kingdom Metazoa; phylum Arthropoda; class Thecostraca; order Balanomorpha; family Balanidae; genus Chirona; species Chirona hameri. Next base: position 92,184 of record JAXIVJ010002948.1, read on the forward strand.
TTGTGCGTTCAAGTTAGGGAGAGGACAATAAGACGTTTTTTTCTTCTGTTGAGCAATAAGTTCCATGAATAGAGGTAATTTGTCACGATTCGTCACAAATAGTCCATCTGAAGATAATTAGAATATAAACATTTCAGGTATCGATATCTCTAATTCTGCAACTTCAAATGGTTCCGCAAACTTGTACGGACAGTCCGTACAAGTTTTTGGAGGTTCGCCAACGTGTACGGACACTGCACGTACTGTCCGTAGTGGTGGCGACGCCCATGCTGTGTATTGTGGACAGAGGATATACACGAAGAGGGATATACACGCGCGCACAGCCTTGGAATTTGGGTCATTTTCTGGACTTTTTGGGTCCAAAGAATTTTGTTCTCTTCATATTTGTTCAGGAAATTTGCTCTCTTTTCGCCTGATCTTACCGACATTGTAGTTAAAATATAATTAAATTTCCTCAAGGATTTAATATCTATAACTAATCAGGATTTTTTACTTTCCAAGTAAAATAATTAAAACAATAATGCAAATCTTAACTTGCCTGACAATACAATTTTACTCTCCACCTATGGATGTTTACTCTCCGGGACCAGGTCATGAAATGAAAAATCCAACATTGCGCGCGCATGTGGGATATCCGCCAGACTGTCCGCGCAGTACAGCGCATCCTACCGGCACCTTGAAACCTCACAGAGTACCACACCAACCTACATACCACAGCACTTAGCGCACCTGCCACGCACAACCCTTTCCTGGAAAGCCTTCGAGCATCACTCCCATCCCACGCCCACGCGGTCATTCGGCCCCGCCGGGCGGCCCTCCGGCCCGCAAGTGATCTCCGCTCACGCACAGCCGCAGTCACGCATGTCTGGCGGGCGAGGGAGAGGGGGAACGTCGGGTCACCTTGACCGTTTGACCGTGCGTAGCGGAACTGATCCGCGCAACACACCACCATCACCGCACCGCTCCGTCAGCAGGCAAACAGCCGTAAACGACGCTTCGCCCCACCCGCCAACGGCCAATGGAGGCCGCACCCGTGCGCTCGCGGCGCGCGCGGGCGAGGGCGCACAGAAGGGCGGCGAAACAGCCGCAGAAGTGCGCCAGGATAGCCGGCAGCGGTGCGTAGTTCCGCGATAACAGTGGGAGCGCCGTGACGACCGGCGGCGGTGGACAAAAAGGTATCCGCCTCCATCGCCGGCGGGCTTGACCCTTCGACCGGACGGGGTGGGGGGTGGGGGGGGGGGGGGAGGGGGTGTAGAGGGCGGGCAGGACGGACGCTCGATAAGCTCTGGTGATGTCATCCACCGCCGCAGCAATCGCTGAACAGGGGGTAGAGTCAAAGCTGAGTCATCGGCTTACATCATCCCACCCGAGTCGCAGTGAGTCACTTGCAGAGTCATTGTTTGCGCTCCAACTGCGCACCGGTGCGACGACTCCCCCCCAATATGGTGGCGGCGTGGGCTGTAGCGGGGCTGCGGTCCACTTCGAGTCAAAAGAGTCATTGCAGCGGCCGTGCACCAGGCACGGACCGGTACCGGCGAGAGTCACGAGTCGGACGAGTCACGCTCGCCGGTCGCCGGTCGCTCCCGGCCGCCATTGCTGCAACAGAGCGGCACATCAGGCTGGGTGTGGGTTGCTGCACCAGCAGAGAAGTGGCTGGACAGGATGGGTGTGGCGGACCGCTGCTGCGCTCTCCACCAAGTAGTCAAGTCATCCACCCGCTCATGACCGCTCGTTCATTACTACCCGCTCATGACCGCCCTTTCATGACCGCTCGTTCATGACCGCTCTTTCATGACCGCTCGTTCAGTCGCCCAGATGGCCGCTCGTCCTAGGTGCAGCCGCGCCTCCACCAACACGACACGCCTGTACCACTGCTCTCCGGCGGAGCTCCGGCGGAGCTCTAGCAGAGCTGGCAAAGAGAACGCGGGCTGAGCAGTGAGCAGCGCAACACTGGGCTCAGGGAGCCCGCCGTTCTGCCACTGGTGACGTCATGTGTTGCAATACATGAAATAACAAAGTTTCCAGACACCAGAGGCAAACTTTCCAGACACCAGAGGCAACAAGTTCTTGCAACTTGCTTTGTTGGTAAGCCGGACTGCTTTATGACAGATCATAATACTTGGTTTAAAATGGGGCAATTTTGACCTCACTGGCTTTGAGTAAGCCTGCAAGTAGGCATCAAATCAGCTTTTGAGTCGACTCATGATTCAACAGCATCATCAGATCCCCTCGTCACTTCTACCTGTAATAGTCGACGCCTTGGTCCTCTCGCACGCCCGCTATTGTTTGACGGTCTTTGGCAACGGGTCAGAAAATAACATGCAGCGCCTCCAAAAGGTAGTCAATTTTGGTTTGCGCGCTGTCTCTGGCCGACGTAAATTAGACCACATATCGGACGTGCGAGATGAACTGGGTTGGCTCACCGCCCGGCAGCTGTACGAACTTCAATCTCCCAACCTTCTTCACAAAATTCGCAGCACCGGAGAACCACAGGCTCTCGCTTCCCAGATTTCGGCCAATTCTGAACTTCGTTCCAGAAGCACCCGCCAGGACGCTGATTTGGCCCTCCCGCACGTGAGAACTACAACCGGCAAGCGTCGCTTTTTATATAGTACGGTGCAGCAGTACAACACCCTGTCTCGGGACATTCGTGACATGTCTTTACCGTCATTTAAACGTAAAGTTGGCGCTATTTTACATGACATCTGATGTGCTATGCTGGATGTGTGTGCTTGCGATCGTGTAATGTGTGTGTGTTTTGTTTTTCTACTCAGTGTACTCATGTGTGTCGTTTTTAACATGTCTCTCATCTTTTAA